>UCQR01053792.1:7904-17975 GCA_900474235.1 Cecidostiba semifascia
GACATACACCAGCGTGGCTCTTCTTCCGTTTCCTTCTCGCACGTCATCTCCATATTGTTTCACGAACGAGCTAATGACGATAATCAGACTCTTTCTCCTCGAAAAGAGAGGGAGAGAGAATCGGCGATACGGCGTCGTGAGCTCGGCGACTCGCTGTCGCCAACCGTTACGTGCGGCGCGCATGCGAGTAGCGAACGAAAAAGTCGCATTATCATAACGGGGTATCCGCGTAAGCGCCCCCGTCGATGTGTCAGCGTCGAGTGATATTGCGCGAATCGAATGTCTCGTACGCGACGACGACGACGGACGTCTGTGCGTATACGGAGAGTTGTATAGTGACTCGTGAGTTATTTCTTTTTTTTTGTCTTTTCAGGAAGTGAATGAAGAGAGCTTTTGGGAAATAGATAGTTGGTTTTATTTATTGAAGTTGGTGAATTATTACTGAGTGTTGTGGATATAGGATTATTTTGTTGATGATATTAAAGCTCAACTTGGATGTATTATTGTAATGTCGAGTGTTGTATTTTTGGAGAGACAAGGAGCTTTATGCTAAGCTGGAACTGAATTGTGAATCGTGCGAATTAAGGTTCTATTTTAAGTTAAACTAAATTTCCATGCAGGACTTGACTAAACCGTGAGTATATGATATTAAAACTCATATACTACGTTTTCAGTTACAAGTACGTACGACAATATACCTCGATATCAGTTGTATTCTCGTAAGGAGAGAAGTGCATTACACTGCATCACGTTCTGACCTCTTTCCGGCAATTTATCGTTAAAATTCGCTTATAGACGCAAATTTACGGTTCTTTTTTAAATTCAACTCAGATTTCTCGAACGACGTATTAAATTAAATAGCACATCTAATCTCATGAATACCTCAACATGTAAAAATTTAATGTCACTCGCTATTATCATACCACTCGATACTCCATTTATTCACCTCCTTTATTGTAACTCGATAAGTCATCATCCTGATCACGCATCTCTCGCGAACAATAAGTTTCTCTATGTATATATAAGCAACAGCACATGATTTCTCTCCTGCTTAACGCTCAGCGCAGCAGAAACAAACAGGTAGCGATACCGCGCTAAATTTTTATAAGCGATCGTTAGGAAAGCGTGTACACAATGGGGAGCGTATCTCTCGTTTTCACGCTCGCTGGACCTATCTCTTGCGGCAGAGCTCTTTGTGCCGGGCTGTTTCTTTCGTTCAGCTAATAGGCGCAGAGTTTCCGTCGCCCGCAGCGACGTATACGTGAGAAGATCGACGCCACCGGTGATGACTTGCCGAATTTTTTTTTTAATGACACGTACTCGGGGTCCTTTTTTTTTGTTGAGAGGTTTATTGTTCGGTGCAGGGGTTAATTGGTTTGATCGGTTATTGTATTGTTGAGTTGGAATTTTCGTATTATATTTAATTTTCGACATAACTTATATGTACCAGATTGTATCGTTCTAATGATATTAGATATACTTTTATTTATGTAAATTTAATACGTCGTGGTCTAGTTTATGGAAAGATCATCTTTCCATAAATTGCGTGCGGGCATATGACGCGGAAATAGAAACTTTTGTATATTATAATGCATACATAGCAGACAATGTGTTGAGCACTGCCGAACGAGCATGAACGGCACTGGATTAATGAACTTCTTCAGAACGAACAAGGATTTATAAATATTTAATGGTTTACTGCACATCCGAACGCGTAAGTTACGAGCGGTCATAACGGTTGCCTACGGCGTATACGTACATAAGCACCGTGAAAACGTTGCATAAGAAATGAACTTTTGCATTCGCGGCGTGTATGAATGAATTTTTTTTTAACTGCAGCTCTGGGTTTAAACGGTTGAAAAATAACAGTATCTGATAATTGCGTGTTGCTTATTTGCGTCATTGTAGGTGAACAATATAAAACGTTTTTTCAAAAATTTTCAAACCTTGCAAAATTTGATAAAATTTTAATTGTATAACGTCATGACAAAAGAGCGTCGTCGGTGGCGAAAAATTCGTTAGACTTTCCATTGAGCGTAAATACTTAACTCCTTTCACCGGCTATTTTACAAATCCGGAACAAAGCGTCTCGCCTTCCAGTAATCGAAGGTCGATCGGCAATAAACGTGGGGATAAAAAGGGAGGCGAATCGGCGATCTTAAGTTTTCACTGTCTCAATGAATATTTCAATCCTTACACCGGTCGAGCGATCGGTATCTGGAAATGGAATCGGTAGTAAAACTTTTTGTTCCTCAAAATAATAACGATTATTATTTTCCTATCTACGGCCTCCTCAAAAGTTCTAGTTTAGTCCGCGTATTTACAGCACTGAAGCTTACCGATCTCATAAAATCGGACGTGATACGATAGATTTCGTATCGAATTGCTTTCTCATGCGTACCTCTTTAAATCTTCCCACAACACGCGACTGACCACATCATGCACGATAACACTCAAACGTCCTTCATTTCTCATCTCCACACCTCGGCTTCGATACCGATTTTTCATTCCTCAATCAAAGAAAACATAACCGAATATAACCATCCCAATAATCATCTCTATCCACCAAACCGATCTCTGTTTCTCTCTTTTTCTCTCTCAAGTATTTCGGCGGTCGGTGATCGGTACCGCCTCGTCGAGGCAATAAACGTGGCCACCGCAGCAGCAGCAGCGCAAAGACGTAAGACGCGGGACGGATGGCCGGGTAA
The DNA here is from genome assembly GCA_900474235.1 of Cecidostiba semifascia. Taxonomy (NCBI): domain Eukaryota; kingdom Metazoa; phylum Arthropoda; class Insecta; order Hymenoptera; family Pteromalidae; genus Cecidostiba; species Cecidostiba semifascia. Next base: position 10,613 of record UCQR01053792.1, read on the forward strand.
CCCAGATCGGAGCACGGAGCCGGCGCGATCCGCGCCTCCTCGCCAGTCCCGCGTCGTCCGCCGCTCGGACGATTCCTGCCTATCTCGCGAGCAGCTGTCTCTCTTTTCACGCATGCTGTGCGCGCGCTTTTATTCAATCTGTTTCTATATACATCTCTGTGCGGGAGTAAAATTTATTGTAAATAGTTTGGTGGCATCTGTGGTGATAAGGATTTTTCAGTATATGTCGAGGGAGGAATGGTGCTCGGTGACAAGGTGAGCCGATTTTTTTTTAATGTGTTTTTGCCGGTCTACACATACCGGATGTGCGGACGACTTCTTTGTTTTTTCGAGGGATTATTAGTGTCGGTGCAGTTGTTGCTCGATTTGTTATTGCTTAATGGTCGCCGGGAATGCGACGTTTACTTCCTGCGTACACGTTTTTGACCTAGAAGCAATGCGTGTATGTGTGTGTGTTTTGCCTGCTCAGGTGCGTGGTTTGATATCGGTTGCATTGAGGAGCTAATTTATTCGCTTGTTCTACATACGTTTTATTCACTGAGACTTTTAATTCGATTTTCTATATCATCCGGCCCCGACTGATTGTGCGTCTCTGTTATCCTGGAATTTTCCCCGGATGTTTACGATTTGGTTATTCGATTTTGAACGATTTTCAGTGGGTTGATTTTTTTTTAAATTTTAATTGATGAAGTATACTGAAAGCTTCTTCGTTAAAAGATTCATACGAGACGTTGTGTATGCTAGCTGCAGCTTTCGAAAAACCGGTAACAAGGTCTTTAACCTCTAGCAAAGTCAATGATTAACAATCCCCAACCTTTCACAAAAAAAAAAATATATACCTTCCCACAGTTTATCAGCTTCCGAAAGTGACATGAAAAAATAGAAAAGCCCAAGGAAAGTGTTTCGAAAAGTCACGTAGTCGTTGCACCTGTCCTTCCGGATGACCACATTGTCACGACTCGTTCGTTGACACGGATAATCGCAATTAGAATTCATTATAATGGTCGAACCGTATATAGGAAGAGGAGTAGGGGGTCCGAGTGAGAGTTTGGTAGCAATGGCCCACAAATGGCCGGTCACGGCCGGTTTTAAGTTTCCCGAATTCTTCGGCTGCTGTCCTACATCCCCCCGCGCATGTTACACATTTCGTCGCTCATCCGACTTTCGAATGATTTAAATAAAATTCGGCGGAGGTTATTGATTCTTCTTGGAAGAGATGCTGTTTTTTTTAACGGATCGATGCTCTGGATCTCGGATGAGTTATGCGTGGTCTTAATGAATCGGTAATGATGATGAGATTTTTTTGCGAGTTTAAGGAGCCACGTGTAAACGTTTGCGAGAAGAGACAGTTGAAAAAGCTACAATTACGTTGGGATTAAACAGAATGGAACTTGCAAACACGGAACTAATTAGTCTGACGGCATAATTGTTTGGAATATTAAAATAACTTTCTTCTGACACGATTTGCAAAAAAGAGCTGCGTATGTGCTATATAGTTTAACAACGATATTATTGTAGACAATTTAAAATTGTGTTACAATAATCGTGGTTTCGATTGGATTTGTTTACGAGCAAAAATGAATGAAGGAAAGTAGATAATATCCCGAACTGGCGAGACAACAAACTTTTTGCAACAAGTCGTATATTATATTTTGCACCTTTTCTCACGTATCCAGAGGCGGTACCCTATTTCTGCTATAATAAAAAATTGCAATAAATTTCTAGCCTCGACTATATTTAGCTTAGACTTCACCTATAACCGTTGGTATTTCTCTCCTTAAGTTTACTCGTTCGTTTACAGTCTTTTTCCTCGTATTTCGATCAGATCAATAACTGTTCGCACATAAAGCTTATGCGAGAAAATTCGATAAATTTCACGCAGCTTTATATCTATTAATCTTGGACAATTATCAGAAATGTTTCTTGAAATCGTATGGAAGATGAAGCTTAAACAAAGTGGCAGATATTCGCTCACTTTCTAAAGCCAATGTTGATAAAAACAATCCGCCGCGGGGAATTCAAATTACGCGCAAGTCAAGCGATTTTCAGCTATACGCCTACCGCGCTTTAGTTTTATCTGGGCAAAAACTTTGGTGAAAGTTTCTTTTTTCAGTTGACATTTCTTATCATATCTCGTTGATTATAGCGATATACTATAGAGTGAAGGGCATTGAAAAGTTGTCTTCTAGGAAGAGTCACTTTGTTTCATATTTGATTATTATATCCTTTAGAAAGAGTCTATAACTTTATAATTGTGTCAGAAAGGCATCCTCTAATGAAATGAATGGAATCCAAAAGACATAACAGTAAATTCGATCCAAAAACTAATCCTAGGCTATTACTTACTTTTAAGATTACACTTGATACCGTAGACACTAATTAGCTAGCGTAATCTTCCAAGTTAAATATAATCAATTTCTAACTAATCGCCACTTACCTCTATAAAATCAAATTTGCCAAGATTACAGTATAATATTAAATCTGCAATTAGGTGTCGTTAAATACACACACCATAAATAATTACAGGTATGAGTAACGTTACGATTTCCAGTAAAAGTCATTCCAAAAATCATAAAAACCGTTCCATCTCCATATACAATAAAAAAATCCCGCAATATCCTCAAACGATCAGCACGAGATACAGCTCCACCCAGACAACGACCTTCTGGTTAGATAACAATCCAAACCAGGGGAAAAGTTCACCGGCACGATCCGTCCTCTCTTTATTCACGTAGACAATCGAGCTTGTAAAAACCGCAAATCGCACGCGCTTGACATTGTCTCCTACTCTAACCACCGACACCACGATGTTCCAGACTGCAGCAGCAGTAGCAGATACACCAGTAGCAGTAGAGAATCTACGGCACGCGATGCATCAGCGATCCTGAGGCCACTACAACTACAGCGTTCATCCGGTCGAGAAGTCGGCAAGACGGAATATCATCGGCTTGCTTCGCGGAAATTAAAACGGAACGAAAACGTGTAAGGATTGTTCTGATGCAGTGCGTGGGTGGCTATACTGCAGCGATTGTATGTAAAGCATACACGCGTGTTTAACTGAATAATTGATATACGCTTGTGATTTTATCTGATGAACTGAATTAGGGGATATGGTTTTACTTGTTCGACTCGAGGTATTTACAGTTACGCGAATGTAAATAATGCGGAATGACACTTTGATGGTATACCTGGTATATCATTTTCATTAGGATGTATAATAAGTGTGACAGTGACTAATCAATCTATAGTTGGAACTCTAGTATGCAGGATCTGAAAGCATGGCGTCAGTGCGTGCAAGTCAAATTGTAGGCTTAAAAAAGGAGAGCAGCGAATGCCACTGATGGTATGCGCTTATCATTCTGATGTCGAACCTGTAATAGACCGCCCATGAAGTTAGTGCAGCAAACGCTTTCACCTGCATTGTCTTAGCACCGGCACACCTTATTTTTCTCCATTCATCCCGAACGCAGAATGTGGCTCTTGAAACTTCCGTGCTTGATTCTTTTCCTCGTTTGTGGAAGTATTCTGACATTTTTCTCGTAAAAATATTCTTATGTCAAAGAGAATAATAACGTATATAATTGAATTAACGTTTGTGATTATATCCCTTTCGGTCTCAGAATTACAGTAATTTAGCTTCAATTGTGTTTTAATTCGCTTCTTCGTCTCTTTAGATGCTTATCTTACACTCTTATAGTAGTAATTAGTCCTCAGATTACTCTTCACCTGTATCAACCATCCAAGGCATTATTCAAGTAAACATCATTAATCTCAAAAGGCCACTGCACCGCTATATATCCGTTTTAGATATTTAAACATGAAATCATCAAACTTTTTCAACAAAACTTGAATTACAAAGCACAATTTGAGCGCCAAATTCAAATTAACCACATAAATTATTATTCCCTTCAAAGCAGAAAGTAATCAACGACGCAGAACCGAGCAAAGCGACAAAGCCAGGACTCCCGTCACGGAGGATCAGCAGGAGGAGGATGGTGGCGAGGGCTGGAGCGCTCTTGGCGGTGGCCTTGTTGAGTCTGCTGGCGAGGCCGGCCGCGGCTCTGAACGCGCGCTCCAAGGCCACAGCCGGTCTCGAGAGGTCCATCGATCTCGCGGCCAGCGGCCTCGACAATGGCCTCGAGCGTAGCAGTGAACAGCAGCATCCACACGAGACTCCAGACAAACCGAGCAAGTTCGATCTCGACGTTAGTCAGTACACGGAGACCGACGATGAGACGCTCTACGAGCTCGAGAAGACGAAAATTCAGGCTGGTGAGAAGAGCCAGGATGACAACGAGGAGAAGATGACGATCGTGAGTGTTTTGTCTATATGATGATGTATAGGTGGAATTGAAATTTTAATTTGAAACAGCAATTTGAGTGGAAATTCAAAGCCAATTTGTACATTTTAGAGAGGCAAAGTAAGAGATACGTGACGCGGCGGTAATCGGATGTTTACGAGAGTATAGGAAGGTGAGAGTCGCGATTTTGGGTCATGTGGATTTTGCTACTAGACGGGCTTTTTAGGGTCAAGACGTGCGGAATGATGAAATAATATTATCCATATACCTCAATTGATCCTAGATCGGTTGAAAACATAAGGTACATGACGTACGGTTAATTTAGCATCATAATACAACGGGCGCTGCAGTGGTTGTAATGAATACACTATTTTCATAGTTCAATGACACTGTGATGGTCGTAACTTCGACATAATATGGAACGTTAAAATCACGCTAGCTTTAATGAACGCAGATGGATCGTCAGACTTTTATTTCACGTTGTTAAAACAGATGATGCGAAAAGTATTTCATCGTCAATTTATCATATTACTATGTAGGTTAATGGTCGTAGGTCAGCGATTGACGAACGAGGCATAAAGACGGCTTTAGACACTTTGCAAATGACTCTCGGAATCGATTGAAAAAAGATGGCTTTTATTCGGAAAAATAGATTATGACAAATTTTTATCGATTTCAAGGAACCCGAGGTGAAGACAACCGTGGCAACGACTATCGAGGAGGAGAACAGCGGCAAACCATTGAGCAAGCCAAAGTGCGACGACTCGACGATTTCAGTGAAGTGTATAGAGAAGAGAATCGGAAGTTTTTTGAGGACAGTTTCGACAGTCGAAACACTGAACATCACCGATTCTGTGCAAATTGTGAAGAAAAAGGACGATTCCGCCGACGAATTGAAAAATGTAGATAACGTGAACAGTACCTCATTAGTGGATCAAATTCATAGGTTTGCACGCGAGCATGTGGTAAAAATAAAATTGTCGAGAAATATGCTAGCACCAAGAGAATCGAGAACGTTCTTCGGCGGTGAGTAGCCTCATTCAAAGCATTTCGAGCGACGATGGACACAGATAAATTTTTAGCAGTAAAATCGAGATACTTTTAGAGCGAGAATCAAGCAAAAAATGTTATGCCCTGGTTATTTATGACAGTAATAGTAATAATAACGCTTTTATAACATAATAAAAATGTAGGTTTAACACTAATATTTCTTTTTGGGTAGAACTACTAAATGAATTCAGCATTGACATAACATTTTTTATTCGCATAACCCTGTACTTAATTGAACAAAATTACCATTGAAATTCACTTGAAAAATTCATAATTTGCAAAAATTGTGTCCGTCGTCGATCGTACATTCACGCTGACTGACGCATATAACACACAAACCGCTTAAAAACACAGACACTCGGGCTACCGAGTTTCTATATAATTGGCTTAGCCTTCTGCTCGCAAAATACCTGCTACACACACGTAAAATTATAAAAGATCACAACACAAGCTCTTAAATCACTTACTTATTTACGCCGAGCTTACTGGGATTATGGCTTCAGCGAACTAATGATGCGAAAGAGTAATAAGCTCCAAGTTCAAGTGCGCTAGAACAGGTTTACACCTTTTACCACTACCATACTATTTTTACTACTACCACCACCACTACTACTTCATACCACTTGCTTTTTGCGAGCTCCACGCGTATACCGGCTTTCACCAAGCAAATCTTAACGTAGACGAGAATTTAGTTAAAGGGTACACTCTTCGATGAGATAAATCAGGATTCGTGCTTGTTTCTGATGGTTGACGGGGGACATGATTTCTTAATTAGTATTTTCGTTGGATGTAGGCGTTGCGTGTTGTCAACGACTTTATGAAAGTAATGAAATTTTGTTAGTGCGGACATATACATGACTAAGCGACAATGATATTATCATAGTGGAAGATTAAAATATACAAATAATGTATGAGGTTTTATTTTTATAATATTGTATCGAACCGTTTGATCCGTAATATTTTTAAATATTGTAAAAATATCCGTGACTTTCACTTTAATAGTATCAAAGATTCACTCACAAATATTTTTCGAGTTATATTCTGACACATTTATTCACCGGATGCTATCTGCATAGCGGTTCTTGAAATAAGAAAACGTAAGATATCCCATTTTCGTTAAGGATAATATCTTATACAGCTGATGGGAAGCCGAGAGTGTCACGAGGAGTACAGTTTTACGATTTCTCTTTGGAATTTTATGTTTTTATTCCATCGTGAAATAGTGAAGAGTTGTATCGTAAAATTTGAATTCTCTGAAATGAAAGAATTGTTATTTCGATGCTTTGTCGCCGATCGACAAACGATTAAACTTTCTAAATATAAATTACTCAAAAATGAGTGTAATTTTATTCGTCGAACCTATATACAGAGATTTTACGGTATACAGTTCCCGCTTGAAATGTAAATAACTTTGTTATCCGCCGGTTAATCTTCAGAGTCAAAGATGACAAAGTGGCTTATTAGGTATTCTTTCAAAGTAGACACGACTTTTTTTCTAGCTGCTTACACTCGTCTGATGTGGCAGTGAAAAGAAAGTACACACAGCGTTGAAAAATAGCAAAAAATGAACCGGTTAAAGAAAACGTACGGGAGCAAAAAATAATTTCAAAACAACAAAGGAGTCGAGGTATTTTTCTTGCTCTTCCAGGTCACAATTGGAGCAGCTTATTTACTTTCTGTACGATTTTTTATTTACTATTGAGTCGATTTACCTACGTGAATAAGCTTTAGAAACACTCGTCAATTAAAGTACAATACAGTATACAAAAAAACATCCTCCTTATAAGATCCTTGCAGCTACATTCAAATTCGTATCTATTATGCTAAAACTATTAGACACACGCCACACAAATTAAGAAAGTTGTATCAGCATAATTTTCAAAAGTGTATGAAAAGATCATCGACGATTTACCACAGGCAACGAATGAATTATCTCCAAATCAGCGAGAAGCAGGACAAAAGAACAACAACAACAACAACAACAATAAGCGAGAGATACATCAGTTATATAC
>UCQR01053793.1:4577-18093 GCA_900474235.1 Cecidostiba semifascia
AAAGTATACTATAAAACACTTATTTGATGGTATTAGATATTAATTTTGATAAGTAGCAGACGTATTGCAACGTCTGCATATTTAAATACCGTTTTGTACACAAAATATTTCCCATATTAAATACACGTTTCACAAACACAAAAATATGCCGGATTTTAGGACATTTATTCTCACATTTGTTATTCAACTAAACATGTTGTACTACTTCTTCTTACTTCTTCTTCTGTGTGTCGCAAACATACATATATTTTTGTTATATTCCTAAAATAAGTAAAGAAAATCTCACAACCCCCATCTTCATTCCATATTCCATACTTTTTATAAGTACAGAGACCGCTTGTATCTTCGAGCAATGCAAAAATCCCATGCGAATTCACCCAGAACCACATCATCAGCCTGACCAGGTGGGGGCGAAGGTGCGAGGGGAGAAACACAGCTGTCCACAGTCCACCAATCAGCTTCCGCCTTAGCCAATCGCCGATTGCAAATCGGCCCGACACTACCGCCGCTCAAGTCTTCATGGGTCCGGAGCTCGGTCGTGTGCAGAGCTCAGCTCAGCAGCCCGCAGTCAGCAGCATAGGCTCCTGAGGACTACCGCATCGAGAAAGCTGCGTGCCGGTGCATCCGAACCAGCGCGTCACCATGTCGGGTAAGTTTTTCCATCAAAGTTTTTCCCTGCACGCAAGAATTTTCCCCAAGTTTCATCAACTCCTCGAGCGCGTGCAAGTGCGACATAACCTAGGCAACGCGCGCGCTCGCGGCGTGTTCGTCTCGCGCCTATAGCAAGACTATGTATAATGTGCACGGGAGGAGAGAGAGAGAGAGAGAGACGTTGATAAAATGGAGCGAAACTGACCATACGACGAGGATCGACGTTTTCGTTTGTTTTGCGAGTGTTGAAGTTTTTCCGGGGTGCTTTGAAAATTTGCGAGGGGTACAAGGGTTAGCTGGCGAGAAGATGGTGGATTTTCGGTTGTGTTATTTGCGGGGGAGAGGGGACTTTACGGGGGAGGCCGATGTCGTTTGGGCGATGTGTCTTACAGCAGATTTTGTGTCCTGGAGTTTCGAGTGTTTTGGGTTCGCAATTGTTTTGGAGCAAGGGAGTGAGGCTTAAGAGGTTTGTCAGAAAATTTTGAATTTTGTTAGATGTGCGTGGGGCATATATTTGTTGATTTGGGTGGTCATCGAGAGGCTAAGCTCTTGGTGAAAATTTTGGATGCCGCAAAATTCAACAGACTTTAATGCTTTCGTCAAATGTTAAGATGTAAAATGCGTTGAGAGCAAGTGTTATTTGGAGCAGAAAAAAATTTATGTTTGTTTTGTTTTGTCAAACTGGCATTAAGTTAATAGTTTAAATCTGTCAACTCATGCATCATAATAACATTTTATGTAACTTATTTTAACTATAAGTCTAATTATTGATACATCAATCCAATTGGATATTACATCATTTTCTTTTCTTTATCCCTTTAAATTTTATAATAAAATATATTCTTTTTTTTTGCAGGCAAAAAAGGAAAGAAGACTAAAGGGAAGCCAATTTCTCTCCAGGATTTTTTAGCAGACACTCCTGGACCTCTCGCTACAGTACCCAAAATCAAAAGCTGGGCTGATGCTACTGAAGATGATGATGATTGTAAGAGAGATTTTGTATTATTACTATACTAAATCATATAGTATAAATCATGAGTCAGTTTATAATAATTTTTTATTTCTTTTTTAGTTGGAGGATATACATCCAGGCCCAGAGATCCGATTGTTTTACCTACAGCACCTAGAGCAGCTCGTGATATGAGCATCAATGAAGAAAATATTCCTACATCACCACCATTTGTTGCCTACATTTCAAATCTTCCTTATGATGTTGAGGAGGAAGATCTAGTTGAGTTCTTTCAAGAAATGAAGGTCTCAAATATGCGTCTGCCAAAAGATGCCAACAAATTCAAAGGATATGGTTACGTTGAATTTGAAGACAGACAAAGCTTGATTGATGCTTTGTCTATGATTGATACCGTAAGCAATTTTGATTATTAAAAAAAAAGTTACTCCAAAATTAAGTGATAAATTGAAGCAACTTTTAATATTGTAAACTATATATTTTCAAACCTTGAATTTGGATGTTAAACGCCTTTACAAAGTTTACCTTGACTTTCACTTTCACTGAGACTATGTTGCATTGGTGCATAAGTTGTTATGTAGGTGTACTGCACGCGCGTTCGATGACGTATTTCTCTTAATTATTCCCTTACCATTCTATAACAACTTTTTTCGATAAAATCATTTGTTATCTTCATTATTTACACTCTTGTTTTTCTGAACCCTCGCTAAAGTAACGGACTGTCGACATGATACTTTCCTATCAACAGGAAATTAGATAATTATTTTGGTACTCCATTTTTCACGATTACTACATTATCATCGGTATATATATTTTCCACAGAATCTGAAAAGTCGTCGTGTGCGAATTGAAGTCAGCAACAGCACAAGTGATGAGCGCCGCGGTCGCATGGGCCGTATGGGCGACAACCGACGTGATTACGGCGATGATCCAGAACGCACAACCGGCGACTGGCGTAGCGCTCGCGCCGGTGGCAACGATGACGGCGGCGATGAACGCGAAGATCGGTACCGCAGTCGTTTCAGTAATCGTGACGACAACAGAGACAGCGGATTTGAGGATAACAAGCCTGGTAACTGGCGCGATGCGCCTCGGTCCGAGCCTGCAGAAAGGCCGAGACCATCCTACAGAGATAGCAGGGGCCCTGGTGGTCCTGGCGATGATCGCGGCGAGTCACGCGATTGGAATAGGTGAGTTTATGCATCTACTTTATGACGATTTTGAATGGATTGTGTTTGCTCAAGTGCCTATGAGGAAATAAGCTTCGCTTAGCCTTGAGTTATTTTTAATCTAGATTTTTCGCCTTAAATAATGGCGAACGTATACTTCCGAGTAGTCTTGATAAACTGTTAATTTTTTGTGTCTTGTGGAAATAATTCTATTAGAATCTATTTTAAGTATATGAAAATGTGTTTGTTTCAGATTTGCCGACCGCACTCGTGGACCTCCCCGTGATGGGAGCCGAGAGCGAGACGGAGAAAGAGGTGGTGGCAGCTTTGGAAATCGAGATAGAGACGGAGAAAGAGGTGGTGGCAGCTTTGGAAACCGAGAGAGAGACGGAGAAAGAGGTGGTAGCAGCTTTGGGCCCAGACGTACCTATGGTGACGATACCGATAGAGACAGAGAACGTTGGGGTAACTTGAGAAGCCAGCCTAGGGAACCAAGAGAACCCGCTGATGGTGAGTGTTGTATTGATTAGTTTGATTATCAGGTTTTCGTTAAAATTAATATACGTATGGTAATTTATTATTGAATTTTGAAACTATGAAAATAATCTTAACGAAACCGTATATTCTCAGGACCCCCAGCATCAGATGCTCCGCGCACCAGGCCGAAATTGGCCTTGCAGCCGCGTACCAAACCAGTCGAGGCAGCCCCCGTCATCAAGGACGATGCCGAGGGTGCCGCCGATGAGGAAGAGAAGGAGAAACGCCCACCGGCGCCAACTCCAGTTCCAGCTGCCAACATTTTTGGCGCTGCCAAGCCAGTAGACACTGCTGCTAGAGAGCGCGAGATTGAAGAGCGTCTAGCTAAGACTGCTGAAGCACGCAAAGAGGAAGCGTAAGTTTCTTTAAATTATGTTGTTCTTTTTTAATATAAAGCGTGTTCAAACACTTTTTCTCACTGTCAATGTATAAAAAATGTATAAAATTATAAATCAATTGTAGAAATTTACTTTGGGAATTATAATTAAAATATAACTTAATTTTTACAGTGACCCAGAAAAACGTGGTGCTCCTAGGGAAGGAGTTTGGGGTCGACGCAATGGGGAAGGACGTGAAGATTCAGATAGAAGTCGGCCAACCTGGAGATCAGGACCACGTCCTGATGACAGAGACAATAGAGATAGGCGTGATTACCGCGACTCGAGAGAACCACGGGGTGATTCGCGAGGGTCATCAGGAAATCGCGCTGGTCCAACACCTTCATCTCAAAGACCGAGACATACTGATTCTAGACCTCCGCCAGACGGAGCAGAAAAGAAAAAGGATAGAGAAGAGGATGAAGTAACAAGAATGCCAAAGGCCAAGGACGATCAAGCTCCTGTAAGTATAATTGGTCTTAAAATTTGCCATCGATTAATCAATGTCCTACATTTCTTTATTAGTAATATATTAATAATTCTCTTTTTTTTTTGCAGAATTTCGTTGCTTCCAATGTGTACTCCATATTGCCAGATGATATCGATCCCGACGTCATTGAAGAGTAAACGCGTTCGTTAAAACTTTGCCCACGTTTCACGACTGAATTCGTTAAAATTTGTCGTGACTGTTGAGAATGAATAAAACAATATCAATTTTGCAAACGCTCGAAAATACTTATCCCATGCAATTCCACTGAAATTCAGGACTATCCATTCCTGAATTTCTGGAATTCCTGTTGATGATTTGTATTTAAACTATTTTATTATTCTTAATGCGACTATAATTATTATTAATATTATTACTATATCTGTCTTGTCAAATACACAAAAATGAATTATACATACTTTGTAATACTGTATTTTGGACTGATCACTACTACACCACATCAAAGTATTGCGAATGAAAAAAATATATTAAATTTATTACAAAATACAAAATGAATTTTCAAATAAGCGTATATTATTGTTTATTATTCTTATTTTAACTATTAGGGTGTTAAAATCTGTGGGGGACTTGATACTTCGATATACATTGTCCAATGTACAGTTGCTTTTAAAATATTGTACAATATGTGACACATAATAGACATGTAAATTAATGATAATACCATTATATATAACAAAAAAAAATCTTTTGAAGTTATAAATATACAGGAGCTTCAAATGTAAAAGTCTTCTTTTCTTATTTGCAAAATTTCTTATAAATAAAATTATCAAAATACATTAAGGCACTGTTGATTAGATAACTCTGATAGAACTTTAACATATTACACATGATTAACCGATACATAACAAATCTAAAACAATGCGGAATAAATTAATCTCACGGCTGATTTACATATTTACAATTTTTGCGCGATACAACTTGCATTATCGTTGAGTAAGTTATAACGATAATTGCCGTAACTGTTTCAACACCGTCTCTAATAACTTTTTCTTGTCCCTCTCGCTCTTTTTCAAAACAGAAAATACTGTTTTCTTATCAGATTCTCGCAGCCTGAAATAGATAAATTATTTTTAATTCAAAATTATTATTTTTGGTATCCTTTAATTCAACCCACTTACTTTTCAAGCAAAATTACTGCCATCTGAGGTGTCACAAGGTTGTATTTACTCGATTCGCTTATGTAATCATGGAAGTAAGTAGGCCAGTCCCAACTCATGAACAAATCAAGTAGCTGTCTTAATTGCGCAAACTCTTGCAATAACGTTCCCTCTGGCAACCCTACAACAGGTTCCGAGGCGGCGAATTCTGAAAAAGTAATGATGCTTCATAAATCACTTGAATAGATATTTTATTTAATTAAAAAACTATACATACGTTCACATTGTATTGTATCTAAATTGACTTGCTGAAGAGCACCCATTGAAATTTGCTTCAAATCCTCGCTTACTAAAATACCTAAGATAGACTTTGCAATATGAGAACAAGCTGACTTGCAGGCCACTTGTGCTACCTCTTCCTACACAATTAATATTTTTTTATAAATAAATTTCAACCTATGTAATCAAAACTGTTTGAACATTAAATTATAAAAAATTTACCGGTAAATTCGTAAAGCACGTAAAAGTACTTTGCAAAAATGCAATGAGATCAACTATAAATCCTGATGCATGTCCTTGTGGCTCAGTGAGGTTCCAATCATAATTTTCAAGCTCTAAGAATTCATCGAGTTTTTGCTTTAATTTTTCGCAAATCTGTTTCTCGGCGTCATCCCTTGCCACTCTAAACATAGCAGATTTAAGGCCTCCAGTACTTAATTGACCTTCGTGAGGGGTTCTAAGTATAAATGAGAAATTAATTTTTACACAGCGTACATATTGATAAAATAATTGTGATGTTGATGCATTTCTTACCCTGTAATATTAGACACGAACTCTTCTAAATACTTGGTAGATTTTTCGAGATACCCCGTGTTAATAATTATTTGCACGACTTGTAAAAGAGCTAACGACGGTTTACGAAAAAGCGAAGACAAACATCCACTGAATGTTCGCGTTAATAACAAATTAGTCGATTTACAAATCATTTCATCAATTTCCGTTTGCGTAAGATTAAGGTCTTCAGAGAATTTCAAGCAGGCGTAAATAAATTCTTTTACTTGATGATAAACTTTTGGCACCATTGCTGAGAAGGGAAATTTCTTTGGAAATCTAGCTTTCTTTAATTCTTCGTCTTGATAAGGGAATGAAGCTAAAACTTTATCATACTCCTCTTGATTGGATACTTGAATAGGTAAAAAGTTGTCTTCATCCAGTATGTCCCGAAAGACTTGTACCCAGTGTTGCATCAATACCTCATTATAATGTACCCTTATTTCTTGGAGTAACTCATTTAATTGACCTACTGAGTATCCGTAATTCTGAAAACCAAATAACCAATTTAAAACTGAGGTAAAAAATAGAATATAACTGCAGAAAAAATGTAAAATACTAACCCTGAGAGTTGTATTGAATAACATTATCAAATTTTTTATTTTTAAAATAAGTGTAGCATCCGTACAGTAAGCCTAAAAACAAATTATTAATTAGAATGTTATTTGCTTCTGTAATTCAATTTATACTGAAGATCAAGTAGACTTTTCTACTTACAGAATGTGTCCTTAAAGCATTGACAATTTTTGATAAAGCCATTGACCAAAGTTCTTCTAAGTAGGCACGAGTTGTAAGACCGTTTCCAGTATTCAAAATATGATCTTCAACCACGAAAAAACCGAGAATCCCATGAATGTAAGATTGATAACCGGCAATGCTTTCGTGCTAAAATGGAAAACGTTTTTTAGTCAAGTAAAAGCAATAACTTCAAGCTTTCTTTAAACAATTATTTACCATATTAATCGGGGGCTGTAAAACAAGACGCGCTTGCTGTTGTCTTTGCTGTCTGTAGTAGGCCTTGAAATCTTCCCCTTCTCTAAGAACAGTATAAATGTGCATGCAACGATAAACTGGACTGAAATCCATCAGATCTTGAGCACTCATCTCTTCTTCTTCAGATGTGGAACTAGTAGTTTGAGGTCGTTTCTTTTTCCTTCCAATTATTTCAGCTTCATTTTCCAACTGTTCAGCTGTCTACAATTCAAACAAATGATTACAATTCAACCAAAGGTGACTGAAAATCAAATGAAGAAAACTCTTACATGTCTCATGGCAACTTCACCAATTTTTGGAGAATACTTCCTGATATTCTCCAAGAAATCTCTCAAATCTGTCATGGATGCATCCTTGATGTTTTTTCTCAATCTGCACATCATTTACAATAACAATAATTAATTTTTATCTCTAATGTAAGGTATATTCTTTAAAAAAATACCAAAACTTACAGTGGAATCTGTTGAGTAATTTGAGAGGAAAACCGATAATTTTTAACTTTGGGCAGGTCGTTGTGCTCGAGTTGCTCTAAAGTTTTTAAAGCTGGATAGTAACGTTTATCTTTTAGCTGTCTCTGCAATTTTGCATAAGCAGCTAATACTGGAAGACACATTGTAAGGCTATCAACTGCAGAAGCCATGTTGAACTGCACTTTCCTAGTTTTAACTAGCTCCTCTCTCTTTTCTATTACACTTCCTGTGGCATCGCTTATTCTTTTATCTAACTCCAAGATTTCTGTCTGTCGAAGGAAGAAATTCATATTAAAACCTGCATTCTCATATAATTTAAGCCTTGTCAGCTGCACAAACTTACTTTTAGTTGCTGTGCTTGCGTTCGAACCTGTAGTAACTCCCTAATAGAATCTATAAAACCTTGGTAATGATGATTACACATTCGTTCGATGTCTCTGTCATGGCTCTTGACCCTCTCATCCAACTTTTCCATAAACTTCTGATGTTCATTTCCATCGTAAATTGCTCTAAAACATAAGATGATGAAGTATTTCAAAAAAGCTCTCTATCACACAAATCTAAGCTACAACCCTAATCGATGAGAACAAAAAGAACTGATTCAAATGCTCTACAATGACTGTCATCTACAAACAGCCTAGTACGATCAATTAAAGAACAGGTAGAAAGTAAAAAATTATGTATCGCAGCCCGAGATAGAGGGTCAATAAACCAACCCCTAAACTGGCAAATTCAAAAACTACCTGATAACGAGACCTATACTGTTCATATCCGAGCTCTCAATCTCAGCCAGCAGGTGTTCATGCTTGGGAGCAGTGGCCAGCAGTGCATTCTGCAGAGCATTCAGCGATAGGCTCGACATGATTTTTTTTCACTCCCGACGAGATTTTCAAAGTGCCGAACGTCGCAGCAGCCTCGGGGGTAGAAACATCCCCCGACCAGTGCGCATATGCGAGAGCAAATCATGTAAGGGCTGTTTGCGTTTGGCTGGAGCCGAACCTGCGCGCTTCGACCCTCTCTTCTAATAAGTAGCAACGGTTTTCTCCAAATTCAAAAGATTGAATAATAAATGATGGACCAAATTCGTATTTACCTGAATGTCGGGCCAAGATAGTCGTCGATTGACTCGATCTCCTGGATGAGAAGGTCGAGCTGCTGCATTTTCGAGTCGGGGGCGGTGTCAAAGTGGAGAACGCATACAGCAAATTTTGACAATTTATCGCGAGGGCCGAACCGTGTGTTATACTGATGAGACTATACTGGAGCTAAACCTACTATGATGTGTGATATGTGTATGAGAGGTGGTATCCAATATGGCTGACATATGGGACGTAGAGCGAACAGGTGGTACCCTGACCTTTAAACGGAAGCGAACATTTTGTTTCTCGTTGCGATCGTGAAATAAATTGTATACGTTAAATGCAGGCTTTTGATGTCGTGAATGTAGATGGTGCAAGATTTGATTTCAAGTTTGCTTAATTATCATTGATTTTTAATATTCCCTGGTACCTTTTTTCGAGACATCCCTGGCGGCACACATGTTCGAATTTAACAACAAAACACCGGTGAGGTAATTGTTGACTATTTTTAGAGTCAGTAAAGGAGCTATAGGTTGCGGACTCTCTGCATCGGTTCATACTTATATTGTCTCGCCTCTATTATTATATAAAAAAATAAAGTAAACAGATCTCATGTCTATACTTTCATACTTTATATAAAAATAAAAACGCAATACCAATTATACTAACACATTTACTAATAACTAATCAAAATAAAAAAGCGCGAAAATTTAAATTTAGCATATATATCGAGCAGAAGAAATATCGCCGCGCCGGCAACGTCGCAATTTTCGCGGGCGAATCGATGCCCGGCTCGCGCCTTTTCGAAAAACTGGCGAACCACGCGGACCCATCGCACAACGCAGTTTTACGAGGGAATTCGCGCTGTTGAGACACAAAGGGATACATGAACTAGTAACTGAAAATCTCGAGTTATACATACTTAATAAACAGTCGTCTTCGATTCAAGAAAATATGCCGAAGGTGAACACGCTGTTCAACTACTTTACCTCGCCGAAGGGAGGAGCCTCACCGAGATCAAGCAATAATGCCTCGCCGGCATCGAAGCCCAGGGCGTCCACCAAGGCGAAATCCGAGACTCCCAAGAGAGAACGAAAGAACAAAGGTATGTAGGGCTACACATGGACTTGTGGTTGCCCACGTTTTCTTCTGAGTAACCTTGAATTGTTTGTTGACAATTTGCGTGATGGATTGTTTATTGGAAAAAGCGACGCAATATCGCGTGCTGGAGTGACGTTTTCATGGCCCAGTACACGATGTCTCGAAAATCTTTACGTATTCGTATAATAATAAATAAATATTAAACTCAGATGCCAAGAAAGGAAAAGGCAAAGAGAACATCCGAGAGAATCGGGAGAGAAAAAGGTCTCTCGATGATCTTGATGACAATGAGGAGCCAATGGACACAACGGAAGCTGTTACTCCAAAGCCTACTCCCAAGAGAAGGAGAATCATTGTTCCAGAAGATAATAGCGAGGATTCCGGTGATGAATACAAGCCTGGTAAGCTATTCGTTTTATCAATAATAGCCCAATTTTCTCAATGAGTACTTGTACTCACTAATACATTTTTCTCACAGATGAGTCCGCAGAATCTGAAGAAGATTTGGATCTTTCAGTGGTCAGCGAAAGTGAACCGAACACTGCTTCAGAAGATGAGGATGAAACTCCAAAGGTATACAATATATAGAATTATTATAATTGTAGCATTTCTACTTATGCTTGCTTTCTGATCTTAGAAAAAACAGAAATTATCCAATGGAAAGACACCATCAAAAAAAGGTACTGGTGCTGCTAAGAAATCGATTGGTAAAACAGTTTCTGGATCATCGAATCAAGAGCAATCCACTGGAAAAGCATCAGACACACAGGCTTGGCCACATCTGAAGTACGAATTTTTGCAGAAAAACAAGATTAGAGATAACAAAAAACGTCTACCCAGTGATCCTGATTACGATCCAAGAACTGTCTATGTTCCTCCAGACTTTTTGGACAAGCAAACACCTGTATGAGATTACTGTCTTGTAGATATTTCGAATTTATAGCTTATAACTGAAATTTATGTATGTACATTGTTCTTTTCAGGCTATGCGTCAGTGGTGGATACTGAAATCTGATCATTATGACTGTGTATTATTTTTCAAAGTGGGCAAATTTTATGAATTGTACCACATGGATGCCGTTACTGGAGTTAATGAGCTTAGTTTATCATTTATGAGGGTAACTTGATAAATCCCAATTATTTAATAAGTTATTAATATGGATTGCTGAATAATAAGATTTTATTTCGTTTTGCAGGGAGAATTTGCGCATTCAGGTTTCCCAGAAATAGCTTATGGACGATTTTCTGCAAGTCTGATAGAAAGAGGTTACAAGGTAGCAAGAGTTGAACAAACAGAAAATCCAGAAATGATGAGTCAACGATGTGCTAAAAGTATTTACTTTGTTCGAAACCATTAATATAATTGATTCATAGAAATAATAACTTTCTAATTTTACCTGTTTTCAGTGGGGAAGACGACTAAATTCGACAAAGTCGTCAAAAGAGAGATTTGTCAGATCAGTACCAAGGGAACAAGAGTCTATACTGCCCAGGATGCCGAAGCTTCAGCTCCAACATCTACGTACTTACTGTCTATCATTGAAAAACAGGATCGTAATCATAATGTATCAATTTATGGAGTTTGTTTCATTGATACAACCATTGGAGATTTCAATCTCGGACAGTTCCGGGACGATCGCTGTAACTCGAGACTATTAACGCTACTTGCTCATTATCCTCCCGCTCACATTATTTACGAACGTAATAATTTAAGTCAGACCACTTTAAAGATTTTGAACAACTTATTGCCTGGTGCAATGAAAGAAGCCTTGCAGAAAGAAGTTCAATTTTGGTCGTCCACCAAAGTTTTGAATGTAAAGTATTAATATTTTTAAATTTTATGTAAAAATAGGATTTATTACAGTCTGTTTATAAATATATTTAATTTTAGGCCCTACACGAAGATGACTACTTTAAAAATGAAGAAGATTCCAGTTTCTCGTGGCCAAAGGGTTTACAACCATATCTGAATAAAGGTGATGATTGATTAATTTATCAAATACTGAATCCTTGAGTATTTAAACTAATTGTCAATTATTCAAACGCTTTCTGTAGGAGACAGCTTAGGACTTACGCCTTCAGAAGAAAAGCAATTAGCAGTTAATGCTCTTGGCGGATGTGTGTATTTACTCAAGAACTATCAATTGGATCATCAGTTACTAGCGCAAGGCAGATTCAAAACTTACGTACCACCCGACTTTTCCGTTGATGCTGAGAAGTCAAGCGAAACGAAATTTGCCTATAATATGGTAATTATAAAAGTTTAATGAATTGTAGTAATCATATTATTCTTCTATCTTGATACTACCCAATATAATTTGAGTAGGTTTTGGATGCCATGACGATAGCTAATCTGAGAGTTCTTGGTAATGACGGATCGTTGATAACCACATTAGATAATTGCTGCACTGCTTTCGGTAAAAGATTATTACGAGAATGGGTATGCAGACCATCTTGCCGTAAAAACGTCATTGTCGAACGACAAAAAGCTGTAACTGAATTGATGGATAACCCTGACGTAGTTCAGGAGGTTCGTAGCAAGTTAAGCGGATTACCGGATCTCGAAAGATTGTTGAGCAAGTGAGTAGAAAAATAAGTGAAATTTGTTGTTCTATATATATATCATCTAAGTTTTTTAACGCATTCATTTTTATACAGAATCCACGCACAAGGAAATGCTGCAAGACTACGTAATCATCCAGATGGACGTGCTATCATGTTTGAAGGTCCCACCTACTCAAAGAAAACAATTGTCGACTTCATTACAGCACTCAATGGTTTTGAAGAAATTTTGAAAATAATTAAACGATTCTCAAGTAAACAGTTGTCTGTCTAAAAGTCATAATTATAATAAGGTCAGATTATAAACCTAAATTTCTTTTTGTGCAGATTTCACTAATCCACTCATCAACAAATGTACACAACTGGAACCAGAAGGCGATTTCCCAGAGTTGCGAGAGACTTTAGATCACTTCAAAGTTAGTTGACAAAATTTAATTATTTGTATTGTATAACTTGTATTGGCACGTAACAACTTTTTTATGTTTTATAAACTTTTTAGAATGCATTCAACCACGAAGAAGCCAAAAAAGAAGGATTCATAGTACCTAAACACGGCGTTGACAGAGAATATGATGCTGTTCTGATGGAACTTGCTGATATTAAAGAAGAATTAGATTCTTACCTTGAGAAGCAGAGAAAATATTTTGGAGTGCAAATAAAATATTGCGGAAACGACAAGAAGCGATACCAAATAGAAGTGCCAGAAAGTCAAATTAAAAAAATCGTCAGTGGCTACGAGTTACAGGGATCAAGAAAAGGCTTCAAGAGGTATTATACTGATGAATCCAGGGTGAGTTTTTGTATTATGATTCGATTTTCTTTAAAATTGAATAGTAATCATTTTCGTAAAATACACAGGCCCTTCTCGCAAGACAAATAGCTGCTGAGGAGCAGAAGGATAAAGTTTTGAAAGACAGTAACAGGAAAATCTTTGCCAAATTCAGCGACCAATATGACAAATGGAGCAATGCCACTTACAATATCGCAGTTCTGGATTGCTTGATATCCCTTGCGGAATACACTCGTACATGCGAGACCTGTATTCCTACAATTTACGATGATACAGATGATCAAGGCGTAAGACTATCAAAAATTAGTAAATTATATATTTTTTTTGTAAGGATTTGTTATTTAACAGTAATTGAATGTTAGATTTTCATCGAAATACGAGAGG
>UCQR01053795.1:3790-18964 GCA_900474235.1 Cecidostiba semifascia
AAGAGAGAGAGAGAGAGAGTTCATTTTGTCGGCCGTTATAAAACACGCGCCGTGTGTATTTAGAATGACCGAAAATTCCAGTTTGCGCGCTTTTTTTTGAATTATTTTATCAAAAACGGAATCGTTATATTTTTTATTTCTCATATTTCTCGCGTAGAAAGCGATTTTTTTCAAGGCTGTATACAAAAGCCCACTCGTTTGCGGCTTATCTAAATTTAAAATTTTTTTTCTTTGCAGGCATCTCGTTGATGTACATTTATAACAGTATATTGTACAACGACGGGTTTTACCCGAAAAGTATTTAACAATACATACACCGATGCATCGTTTCTATAGTATACCTAATCAATCTTATCGGCTTTGCCTATAACTCTTTCGCCGCGTATTTTCCATCAATTATTATTATAACACACACACACACACACACACATACAAAAAACGATTTTCTAACTCTCGACGCGCGCGAGAGCTAAATTTATCGCTCACGCAAGCCTTTTTTCAGCATCAACAGCTGCAGTGTGTATAATACGTGTATAAGCTGCATCAGGCACGCACGCGGCCAAAACACGCATTCGAAATCCGCACGTACGGTGTGTAGCTTATCGCTAATTAAAGCGCCTCGGCGCTTCTTCTTCAGCTATTGTATATAATCGCGCCTCTCTCGCGAGCATTAGGTATATATTTTATACACGCGAGCTACCGCTGCTATAATATGCTTCTCGATTTGTGCTAGTCGTTTAGTGACTGTAATTTTCTCGATTGTCAGTTCCGGAGTTGTAGTGAGCTTTACCGGTTATTATATGTATGTTTATAATATATAGTTTCGTGCTGTGCGTATATAGAGCTGGTGTATATCATGCTGGTGTGCTGGGAAAATGTTTTTGGGAAATTGAACGAGAGGTGGATGGGGGTATAGGGGCGAGGTTGAATTATGTTGTTCAAAGTCGTAAATTCATATTGAGAGAGAGAGAGAGCTGTTGTTACAAGTGCGGATCTATACTCGAAAAATACGTTGTGTGTGTGTGTGTGCTTGTGATGCAAAGTTTGGTAAACATTACGTAACTATATAAGTCTTGGTAAAATTTAACTATATAGAATGAGATACGAGACGCCGCGATATTGATACAGATGTTCTCTCCTTATTAAAGTGTAAATTCAAATGCGTTACACGTGTACTCTATCATGATTTTCCTGCAGCAGTAGTATAAAACGAAAAAGCTCGCAACCCAGTTTCAGCTTCAAAGGCTTATACCGATTTCTCTATATATACTACGATATAGAAGCATCTCATAAACCTTATATACACTGATGCATCGCGCCGGTAATCGGCGATATTATATAGTATACACATCGCTGCGGCATCAGGCAGTAGAGGTATCATCTCTAAAAATACGCATATAATAAGCCGCATTCGCGCATCAGGCATCAAGTGTACGCCGCGCACATGGCGCCGGCTGCGTAATTGCTAAATTGACGGATTTCGCAAGCGACATCAGCGCAGAAGCGTCTATCGGAAATCAATCGGCAAATTTGCATTAGCGCCAGGAGCATCGAGAGATACCATCATCCGCAACGTCCACTATAACACTCTCTTGTGTGTGTGTGTGTGTCTTTTTTTTAGTCCTGAGTAATGGCGTTTTATAATACAGCCGTTTATATAGTATAGGTATATAATACCGATAAATCATACAGAATATATATAGTATACATATACAATAATGGGATCGGCAATTAGCATCGGCGCCTGTATACCTCAGCCGATTTCTCTGTCTCCCAGCATGAGCCGATCCCGTTCCGGGCGCCGCGCAACAACTGCAGAATCGCATTGACCGGTCGGCGCCGGGATTCCGCGGATTCATTCCGTCGCCGCTCGACTTTTCCCCGACATGGCTATATACTCGTGCAATGAGAGAGAGAGAGAGAGAGAGAGAGATGGGAGCGTTTGTACGCAGCGGGAATCGGTAATAAGTATACAGTGGAAATCGGTTGCGTGGGAAAGGCAGGATTGTTCGTATGTGTAAGAAGCTGCGCAATTAGGAGCTGGAGATCGGTATATGGTATACATATACCTATTTGCTTTTGAATGTATAAGAAAGCTTCTAATATAAAATCGGTAAGAAAGTTCGATGTGCATATAAACACTGTAACTGATGGAAACATCCTTTGCCCCCGTTTCTATAAATACACCGCGCGCGCATTAAGATTCGAAAAAAAAAAAAAAAATTGTAAAACCTCGAAGCGTATTGAAATCCGATTTTACGACTCGGCTTTCCTGTACTATATAACATCAGCGTCTCTCTGAAATAAATATATCCTCAAAATCGTCGCCGAGGCATTAATATTCAACGACGTCGCTGCGACATGCATAGTATAACGCACGCAGAACACTTTCCCTCCTGGCAATCATTAAATAATTATACGGCTACCATACACTCATCCTGCCGCGCATCTCTCCATGTTTTACGCATGACACGTGCTCTTGCCGATTTTTCTCTCTCTTTCGCAGGTGCAGTAGACAAAAAAAAAGAAGCATCGTTTTTTCCGTGTTTCTCACAATAAACAATGCAGCCCGCGCGAAAAGTGCAGCAGCAGCAGCAGCAGCTTAATAAGAAGAAGGAGCTTCAGCAGAGGAATAATAATAAGAAGAAAAGAAAAAGATCTGCTGCAGCAGCAGCAGCAGCAGCAGCAGCAGCGAGAGAAAGAGAGAGAGGAAGTAGTGGCCGTTGCAGCAGCAGCAGCAGCAGCAGAAGAAGAAGAACGAAGAGAGGAGAGGATCGGAGAGTCGCGGCAGCGTGGCGCCCGTTGCTGCTTCATGTAGGCTTGTGCTGCATGTGCGGCGCCGTCGGCTTGGCGGCGTCGTCGCCACTCTCTCTCTCTCTCTCTCTCAGCAGCGCCCGGCCGTATACGTGTATTTTTCTCGCTTCTCTCCGCTATATAACACAGCAGCCCCTCGTTTACCCGACAGAGCGAAAGAGAGAGAAGAAGAAGAAGAAGAAGGCCGACGGAATGAGAAAAACGAGAATGCCAAGAGAGGGAGAAAATTAAAATTAGGATTATATATGAACTACCTGTTATTCCGCGTGCGTTCACTGCTGCTGCTGCTGCTGTTGCAGCGGGACATGTATTTTTCTCTCGGCGCTTTTGCTGCAAGTGTAAGGGCCTATACCTGTACTCCTTTTGAATTCGATCCTTATAATACTGTGCAGGAATGTAAAAGATACGAGGCTTAAATATCGACTATTTTATTTAAAGCTGCGCCTTTGTCCGCACGAGAGAGAGAGAGAGAGTGAAAATATGCGCGCATTGTGTCTCTCTCTCTCTCTCTGTTTATTATGCTCATTGCTCAAGCATCGCAAATGTATGCACACCCAATGCTTTATGTTTGTGTCGCCCTGAGTAATTTCATTTTTTTCTTTCAAACTATACGCGCGATTAGATAAAAATTGCCATTACGTGACGTAACTCGAAGAATGTTAACGTACAATAATATTGTGTAGACGCTCTGCGCGCGTGATGTGTATACATTTATCGTGCGAGTATACAATAATTTTTCGAGACGTATATACTGTACAAAGTATCGGCAAATTGGCCATCACGAAAGAAAGTATTAGCAAACAAAATATATTATATACATATATATATACAATAATACTGCATCCGGTACATCGCAGCGAGTTTCGCGTTTTTCGAGGCTCGCTTGCACTCGCGTGCATCTCTCGATCGCTGTGTACAAAACAGCTTACCCACACGCGATCGCGGGTTATACGGCATTACACACCCCCCCTTATTAAAATACCCGCGCGATCCCATTCGCGAGATGGTATTGAACGATTTCTCTTTATATGTATACATTCGTCTGTCTCCCTTCGTATACGAGAAAATTTCGCTTTGTATATATTATACGCGTGTATGTTTTGTTATTCGAAGATACGACACCGGATCCATTAGGACACTGTGTATGCTTAACCGACTTTGTTCGAGTGCTGAGCTACTATTTACACACACGGGCCTTTTTTTTTCTCACCGAGATGCACCGAGAGCTTGCGCTTTCTCGATGATTGATTTTTTTTTTGTTTCTTTTCTTGACGTTTCGCTGTGTGCGTTTTTATAATGAAGTTTTTACATATCGGACGTGTCGTAGCTTGGAAAAGTATGTAAAAATAATTACAAGCTTATAAATTACCGCATACACATAGAGACACATCACGTATACACATTGTATGTAACGTAAAATTAGCGCGCGATATACCGCTTTTTTTTTGCGCGCGAGAGAAAAAGCACTTAACGCTCGGAAAATTATCGGTCGCTGTGCCTGTCAGCGATTGAAAAAGTTCCTTCGTCCGAGTATATAGGTACTTATATTAGAGCGTGCGTTCCGAGAAAAAAAAGAGCCGCGACGACTTGACATTAATTTTTTTTTCCTCTTAATCGAAGAGTATAAATAAAATGTATATGCGCGAGAGAGGTGTTCGTTATCGAAGTACTGATTTCCAGGTGATTCATTGAGCAGCAATATTACATACATATACATTATACGAGAGAAAAAAAATGCAAGTACCGGTGGCGTAATAGAAGCTTCGCTATATAGAAAACAACAACGCCGTCGTCGAGATGAATATAATTACATTGAGTTTTACAATACAGCGCTCTTTTTTAATAATAATAATAATAATAATAATAATAATAATAACGAGCCTTATGTAAGCCAGGTTAAGTGGACATTCCTCGCGACGCTCTATAAAACTTTAAGCGTAATTGAAGCATCGACCAATCGCCGTAACATAATGCAGTCCGTTACATAAAAGGTGTATACACACTGTATAATATATAAATTCATGAATGAACGAGCGCGCGCGCGCGCCCGAATGCAGCTGAGCCGAAACGACGATCGAGCCACCGCAGCGGTCACAAGTCATTGAGCAACAAAACGCATTTCGCAAGCGGACGTCCGGCGCTAATTGCAGCAGCATCCTCGAAAACGAACTATATAGTCGACGACGAGAGAGGGTACGAAAATACGAGTTGTTTCTCCCGCCGCGAGGTTGTACTATCGACGGCGCGCATCTCCTTTCTCTCGCTCTTCTTCTTCTTCTTCTTCTTCTTCTGCTTCTTCCTCGTATTGCCAAGGCGAAGGTCCTCTCGCTCTTCTTTCTCTTTCTTTCTTCGGTATATGGTGCATGGCAGAAAATCAGATGTGGGAATATACCAAAGAGTCAAAGCCCGCGACATGTGTCTGTGTTTGTACGGACTGATTAGTCTGTTTACTTTTACCCATTTTTTCCTCTTATCGCTTGCGGAGGAGATAGGGAATTGACTTTTATCTTCACACGACGTCTAATACACACGCGCGCATTCTATTTCAATTAAGCCTATATTTACGCGCTCTTTCGAGCATAGTATACCTATATATGTATATACAGTCTCGATTTTTACGTTTCAGACTTGTTATTTTTCACCTGCGCAGCTTTCCACCCACGTCTCTCATATTCTCCGCACACCGATCTATCCGCTCTAGTACACACGTATAAACGCTGTGTAAGTGTGTTATACTCGCACACAATTATACACGTGTTGGTAAAGTGGGAGAATAATCCCGTGAGTAGCGCCCTCTATCCGCCTTCTCTCTCTCTCTCTCTCTCTCTCTCGCCTTCATCTCCGATTCCACTGTACAAATCTGCCTTGGTAGCCGTACAGACATACAATACACACACACACACACACACTCACTGTAGAAAAGACGACGAAGAAGAAGAAGAGGAGGAAGAGGAAAAGTGGTGGTGGGGGGTCAGCACGCACACAGCGCCCGCCGACTCAGCTCGGCAGTTCTCTCGCTCGGCTCGGTACGGCCAGTCGTGTGTATTATATACATCTGCATATATATATATATCTATAGTTCCATCGCCGCAGCAGCAGCAGCAGCTCTCGTCTGGTCGTCGAAAGGGGGAAAAACATCATCGCACGCGCGCCCACCTCGAGTATATAATAGGAGTGTAATATTATAACTCGCAGGATACACACACATGTGCGGCGCGAAGGAGAAACTGCAAGAAGAGGCCGCCGCTGGCGAAGAAAAGAACGACGATGGAGAGCAGCCTCCGCTAGACCTAGTGCTCTGAGAGAGAAAGAGAGAGAAAGAGCAACGCAGTATATATAGATACTAATCGTCTGGTGTATATATATGTGTGCGTGAGAGTGCAGTGTATAAGAGAGACAGAGAGAGATATATATCAGCCAATAGGTTGTGTAGCAGCAGCAGCAGCTTATATACTCGCTATATATATATACTTACTCTCTCGCGCGCGCTGTGCAGAGATCTCGAGAGCGCGAGAGTCTCAGAAAATGGCTGCGCTCTTGGCTGGGCAGAGTCGTCGCGCCCGTCGGACGAACCTCTGGCTAGGCTGCTGCATCGTGTTCCTCGCCTGCAGGACTATCGCCGGTAAGTTGAGAGATTTAAGCTTATTTTCTGCTCGAGAAAGAGCGAGAGATAGGAGAGGAAGGCGAGGATTCTAACCTAACCGTCTGTAGCGCATCTTCTTCCTCCCGTTTTTTTTCTTCCTCTTGTGTCTCTCCTCCTCCGTCTGGACTTTCTTTCTTGCTTCCTTTCTTTCTTTCTCTGTGCAGTGTATTGAGCTCGGGACGATGCTCCTCTGGGGGGGAGTGAAACTGTAAGACTGGTGACTTATGTTTTTTTTTTTATTCGTTTCGAAGTAAACATTCCGTGTTTGCGCCAAGGGGGAGTATATATACACGATACTCGGTAAACAAAACAGCTAATTTCCATATCAATCCGTTCTAACCTAAAAGTCGTCTGATGACTGGAATGCCGTCCGGTTCTCCCGAGATGCAGTTTGTCTTTTTTTCTTTATAGCGAAGATGTTTCCACGAGACGAACCGAATTAGCGGTGAAATAACAAGGCGTAATCCCGGCCCAAGGTGTGTGTGCGTGTGTGCATGTCTGTAATCTTTTTGGCAGATTTAGCGGTGCGATTCGCTTTAAATTTAGAAATGAATGACTCCGCGCGATTTTGGCCCGGAACGTATTTACCCACGGATTCGATAGCGCGATGCATGCGCACAGAGCGGGAGAGGAAGTGTATCGAAATCGAGTTAATTAAGAGCCCGAGCGCTGCATTGCGCAAAAATAAACATGAAAAAAAAACAACACAAGAGCTGAACACTCGGTCGGTATAATATACAAAGTTCCGCAACGCCGAATTATGCAAATAATCCGTCGTTAAAAATTCACGAGACCATCTCGGCCTCGTAAAAAAAAAAACAGGCCGTATGTATTTTTTCTCTCTCTTTCTCTCTCTCTCTCTCTCTCTCTCTCTTTGCAATTGAACGAGAGAAATGTTCTTCTGTCTCGAAAAGAGAAAAAAAAAATCGCGCCGCGCATTCTAAAACGTTCACCCGACATACATATTTTTAGACGTCCGCGCACGTACTGTACCTATACAACACACCGCAGCCGAAATTCGCGACTTTCCATTCGCAAATTTTTTCGCTCCAATGTGCGCTTTTGTAGATCGAAAATTTCACGAGCGTCGTGAATCATCGCGTTCGGGATGATATTATAGAGGTGATAATAATTCATATCGAGAGCGTATACGATGTTTTAGAACTCTCTTGACGTCAGCCTGCTCTTAACGGACTCGAGTATATAGTACGATGTGTATGATGTCACACACGATTTAAGGACGCGAACCGTGCAAATTGAGTTCCGCGAATCAAGCTCAATCATATGAGAAATTAAAAATCCACCCCGAGTACTATAATAGTATATTCCTCTTAAGCTGCTGCACTATATACAGAATGACCACAAGGTGGTCGAAAAAGGTCCGAGAGCAGCGGCATTCCGTCGCAGACCAGCTCTCGCTCGGAATGCGCCTCTCGGTTTTCCTCTGCGAGAGTGAGAAAGAGAGAGAGACGCATTTTCTCTCGACGCACACACGTGCACCCATGTGTTCTGCACTAGAATGCGAGTATGCGTTTTTCTCAGGCCGATTCTGCAGTGTTGTTATTGTTGTTGTTGTTTTTG
This sequence comes from Cecidostiba semifascia, assembly GCA_900474235.1. Lineage (NCBI taxonomy): Eukaryota > Metazoa > Arthropoda > Insecta > Hymenoptera > Pteromalidae > Cecidostiba > Cecidostiba semifascia. The sequence goes on from UCQR01053795.1 coordinate 11,829, forward strand.
TTCTATCCTATATCTTTTCACTTTTTGCATAAGAATTAGCGACGACTCGAGAGTGCAGTATTATACATAGATATTCCAGAGTGACTTGCAAATGAAGCATAAATATATACAAAAAGATTCGCTATTATTCTAAGCACGTAAAAGTGGATCATCACAGGATACATCGTTTCCCGGACGCTGTGTGAGAGAGAGAGAGAGAAAGATAGCCATCGCTGATGTATGTATAGAAAAAAAGACGAGTCTCTGCTGCTTCCGATTTCTTCTTCTTTTACTCTCCTCGTCGTCGTCGTCGTCGTCTTCGTCGTCGCGCCAGATGTTGCTCTCTATACAGCCGTAAGAAATATTCGTCCACTGAACGAGAGTATAGTCTTATCGACGAAAATGGTTTATTAATACGGAGACGGTTTGAATTCCTTCTCGACACAAAGAAACGAAACGTATATATGCATTATCAAAAGAGAAGCAGATAACTCGAGTAATTCCGTCAACATCAGATTTGATTGCGGAGAGTATATGCGAGTATATATTATATACTCGCAGCCTCTGCTGCGTATGCGCGAGATCGAATCTCCGCGCGTCGGTAATTGATTTTAAATAAAAAAAAAAAGATAGCGCGAGTTATACGGACTTTGATTGTAAAAGTAAATCTTTTTTTCTCCTGCGTCATACTTTATACACTATAATGTGCTATCTGCAGGAAGTAGACATTCGCGTAAACAAATTCGTCTTGGGAAATCGTCGTTTTCCTAATATATGTATATGTGTAACTCATTACCGAGTCCATCATCGCGAATCGATACTGCAAATGATTCACTTTGAGCGAAAAAAAAAATAATAATAATAATAATAGCGGCACGTGTACTCGATAAATCTCGTGATTCAGCCTAGCGCGACAATTGATTCCCGACGAGCCGAGGACGATTATGCAGATGTGGCCGGATGGGACACACACACACGAGTGTGTGTATATTATGTACAGGGGGATGAACCCTGGGGTCGAAAGAGGGTGACGGGAAAATTAAGGGGACGGATTGAGTCGTTGAATTGCTATACGTAATGCATCTATAAATCAATACACGGAAATGCCGAAACGTATATATTTGTATAAAATCGAATCTCGTGTATTACCTACCTAATATAAGCTATAAGTAAAAACAATGATAACGAATTTATATGCAAAAAGCGAAGGAAAAAGTCAATTATCGCTGCAGGGGGTGCGACGAGACGAGAAAAGAGCATTAGCGACGATGCGTCATTATATGTATATAGTATACACCAGCACAGCAGCAGCAGCAGCAGCAGTAGTAGCCGAAATATCCCTGCGGAGGTGCGCGAGAATCTTAGGCGCGCGCGAAGAAGCCTCCCTTAGATCCTGAAATAAACGACTTGGTATGCGTTCACTAACCGGATGAGTCTCTCTTTGCTATACTCTGTCTGCTGTATAGCACCGCGAGTATATCCCTTGGAATATTATATACATCACGGAAAATCGCATATAAATAAATACGATCTTTCGTGATTCGCGTTAAATTTAGAAACGCTTATAGATCGACTATAGCTCCGATGTTTTCTAAGGCTATACTCGTCTCCTATAGATAGGAGATGAATTACTGACTGTTTAGGCGATAAATTTCGGCGTAAAAATGTCAAGGCTCGTTGATGTTATTTCTTTAGATATTTTCTCAATCTCATCACACACACACACACACACACACACACATGGGATTATTTATAAGCTGCTCTCGCGTGTCTTTTTTTTTCTTCTCTTGATTGGCAAGTCTTCAAAAACACAATCTTTCGCAAATGAGCTTCTTCGGTTCTCTAAGAAATCCGCTCCGAAAAAAGTGCCCAGCACACAAGAGAGAGAGAACCTTAGGCGAAACTGCAGCAGCTAAAAGGCAGCGTGCCAGCTTCTTTTTTTTTTCGAAGAAGCTTCTTCTGATGAATTGCGGCAGCTTCTGCGTATACATATAACGTATGCTGTTCCTCCGCTTTTTTTCCGCTGCAACACACGTGTGTGTACTGCATTATAGGAAATTGAGTTTTTCCGCTGTATCAGTTTCTCGGATTTTATCCTTTTCCTGTTTTCTGACGCCTGTATAATATAACCGACGTCTTCGTCGCTTTCTGTCTGGAACGTTTTGGGCGTCGCTCCTCTTTTTTCAGCTTCTACTACATACCGCGCGCACAGAGACGAGAACTCGTGTATACCGAAATTTCTGCTTTAATAAACGCGCGAGACACGAGAGAGAGAGAGAGAGAGAGAGAGAGAGAGAGAGAGAGAGAGAGAGAGAGAGAGAGAGAGCTATATTTGAAATTCGTCGTTGGAGGAGGACGACGACACTCTCGAGAGAGTATATGCCTGCTATATGAGCGCCGGATAAAGCGATAAGTCCTTAAAGCTGTAAAGAGCTCGTTATCGACAAATTGACGCTGAGAAGCTTTAATGAGCATATATACGCCGCGCGTATTATATACTTTCGAAAGTGGGTTATTGCATAATAAAAGCCACACTGCGGATATCTCCGAAAAAGGCAACAACAAGACACACAATGTTGACGCTGCTGCTGAGGCTGCTCTTCTCCCTTGTATATACATATATATATACACAAAGTATTCAATCGATTTTTTTTACTGCTTGTATTGAAATCACGTTACACGTATATAACGGCGAGTGATTATAGGGTAAACACCGAGAGACGGGAAGTTGTTTCACTTATATATATATATATTTTCGGTGTCCTAAGCCAATATTATCGCCTCTGCTTTCAATCTCATGTGAGAAGAGAGAGAGAGAGACTCTTCTGTGTTGCCTCAGACAACAGAGGACATCCGAGCGTCCTCGTCGTCGTCATCTTTCTCTCCCCCCAAACGGAGAGTAGAATCCGACACTTTTTACCCCCTCGAGAAATGTGTTTTCTCTCCAAGCTTGCGAGTACTTCTTCTTCTTCTTCTCTCTTGGAGATAAAAAAACTTTCTTATCGAATTTTACACTTCCGCCGTGTCGTAAAAAAAAACCGAAGGAGTTTTAGCTTCGACTCTGACGTGGCGAACGTATATATATACTGTATACACGTAATTGATGAAAGACTATAAAATTCTGAAGAATAAATCATTCAAAGCACTCTCTCTCTCTCTCTGTTGCACGCGCAACAATGCAGCAGAGCGAGTATATACACTCCCCCGATCGTAATTTAACCAGTTTTCCAAGCAAAATCGTTCCTAAGACGCTGTGCGCGCTCTTTCTCTCCCTCTGACGCGCGCTGCAGCGAGCTGGAAAGGATTGCGGTGCACACGTGCGAATGTAAATTACAGGGGGGGAGAGTATAGTGTAGAGTAGCCTTTTCAAGGCGATCGACGGGAGAGAGAAAAACGGCCGACCGGTATTTTTCCTCCTCTTCGAGAGAGAGAAAGAGAGAAGAGCAGAGTTGTATATACATACGAATATTCTTCCTGCGAAGAGAGAGAGAGAGAGAGAGTAGGTGGCTGATGCTTTTGTTCGACTATATACTTTTACGAGGGTAGGTGTATAGTCGTTGCTGCAGCTTTACGTTCTCTCCTCCGCACTGAATAAATTTAAGAGACTTGTCATTTTTTGAATTCGGGATGTATATATGTATACCGAGAGCGAGTGTATATATTCGCAGAGAGCGGCGTGATGATGCGCAGAGAGTCTCTCTCTCTCTCTCTTTCTCTGTTGGCTGTCGAGTAAATATTTGTCGATTGAGATAATTAAGCGACTCGCGCGAGAGAGAGAGACACACAGCAGTATATAGATACGAGGTCGTATCTCGGCTCTCTCGGCCGTCGTCGTCGTCGTCGTCGTCATCATATACAACACTTGCACTACTTCGAGCTCGTGCGCGCAATTTTCGCATTGTTTACGCCTGTAGGCTACTATACTGTTTACATTGAATGACGACTGTTGGATTCCGCATAGTATATAATAGAAGGCGCGAATCGTATACTGCTGACTCTGTGTGTAATAACTCGGAATAAACGCGCGATGATACATCGAATAAATATTGCTTAGAAGGTGTATTATGCTGCACGCACAAGGTTTCTTTTTTGTCGAGCGAACACAAAGTCTCTATAACGAGAATCATCATCGCAAAAGAAGAGGAAAAAAAAAACAGCTGCAACAAAGAACAGGCTTGTATATGTATACGCATATAAGGAAGCTAATCCCGTTACACATCAGTGTAAAACGCCTACTTTACGATCAGTAAAATCTCTATACAGATGTGCGTGCACGTGGTTTATCAAAAAAAAAAAAAAAGTTTTTATACGATGATAATCGATATGAGACTTGCGAGCGCGAGTAGAGCGTCAATTATATAAAGTTTCACGAAAAAGCGCGCAAAGATCAAAAGCGCCGCGCGCGCGCGCAAGGATTTTTCTGCGATGCTGCGCTCGGGCCTTATAAGTCCCGCTGTCTGCATGTGTATGTGTAAATGCGACTTTCGTGTCACGAGAGACTGGCGAAAAAAGGGCGAGATGTGTATGGGACCTTGCTCTCTCTCTCTCTCTCTCTGAGGTCTATAGTTGTGTGTGAGTCTGCTTAGAGAGAGAGAGAGAGAGAGAGAGAGAGAAAAAGAGTCGCTGGAATCCCGTGATTTATTCCGTTCCGGATTTTTGTGGGAAAGAGCGGGATGATGCTTGGAATTTTTGGCGGGATGTACAGCTTTTATTATATAGGCCCATCAGCTTTTTGCACGTGAGTCTCATGGTGTTTCTGTTATAATTAGCTCTGTGTCGTTACTCGCAAACCTGTGTATGTATTGTATGATGTGTATTAACTGGAAAAACGTTATACTGTGTATACGATAATTAAATTTTACGCTTCAGGGATTCGGTTAATTATCGTGCGCGATATGCGTATTTTTGCATTAAGCCTTTCATTCATTCTCGAACACACGCGAGTATTACTCTACATCACCGCTGTAATTCACGTTTTATAATACTGAAAACACTCGGTGTACCCATCCTCCGAATTTCTCTCTAATCAATATCATCCAGAAAAATTGAAACCAATGCATCAATCCTTCCCCATCACTCTCTCTCTCTCTCTCATCTCTTGTATTATACAGATATTTCCCGAAAATTCCAAGATCAATCTTCTTTTCCCCTCCTCGCTTCCGGAACATAAATCAAAAGTCACGGATATTCATGCCGCTTTCTCAGAGTACAGGCGTGTCATACTTTTCCTCTCGCAGATCGATCCCCGATGTAAACATCAGTATGTGTCTTCTATATAATATATATACAAGCATCTCAGCTTGTCTCAAGAGTCTTCTCTACATATAGCTAGCGCGAAAATAGCGGCCGCGCCGCGTCTCGAAATTAGAGAAGTCGCGGGTGTGCATATCTCGCTTTTTTTGCGTCTACACCATATGGAGCAGCGCCAATTTCGAGCGATGAATAATAGTCGCGGATTCCCGACGCGCGTATATAAATCCCGACTCTACTATATATGTATATGCATAGAGTATACAGTTATACACACAGACATAAACGAATCTGAATATCTCGGACTGATAGCTCTGTGTGTGTGTGTCTGTGTGTGGGGTGCTACTGAACTGTCTGGCAATGCAGCTCGTCTTCGTAGGCGTTTTTCCGCGGTAATTGCCCCCGGCTGCTGCTATTCTGCTTTTTGGTAATTAACTATGTCTGCTGCGCTAAGAGAGAGGAGGCTATTTTTGAGAGAGAGAGAGAGTGAGACTCGTCGGCACGCGAGTACGTGAGAAATCACCGTTTTGTCGGGCGACGATCGATATTATCCTTTTGGAATTTAGCGCTTGACATTCTTGTGTATAGCTATAACGGTCGGATAAAGTGCGCGCAAGTTTATACATTCCTAAGCGCGCGGAATTTGAATTTTTTCTTTCTTAAAGATTGTTTTAATAAATATATAGACTATTTTGTAATTTCAATTAAAAACACAAGCTACTCCTCTCGATTTCCTCATTCCAAGACTTATTGGCTTTCGGGTAACTATACCTCGTCGATGTAATACACGCTCTCTCTCTCTCTCTAGCGGGCACATCGCACGCTATCGAAAATAGAGCCAATTTCCCGGTATCGGCGTTGAATTATTACTCGATCTACGGGAAATCGATTCCCCTTAAAGAAGAGAGAGAGAGAGAAAAAAAAAGGGCTAGATATAATACAGACCTGTTTTGTGTGTGCATCGGTATAGTCTACCCTCAAATCTGTGTTCGAGCAGCTATATGCTCGCGATATATTGCCAATTAATTATTTTTGCACATAGGCTATACACGCCTATATATATACACATCAGAGGTGGTGTACGTTGCTCATTATATGTTATGGAAATTATTCTCGGAGAAGTATTACACGAGGCCGCCGGCGACAAAGCATTATTATTATTATTATTGGGGCGCTGTGTGCGACACGCGAGTTTACCCGGAATTCGCGGTTTTATGCGGCCATCGATTATCTCGCGCCGCTTCTTTGTGTGTGGAGAGTTGCGACTGGAGTATACTTGGCTTTATACACATATATGGGGGTGTATATTTGTTTCTAGTGCATAGGGTTGTATATCAACTAAAAATTCATTGTGTATTTTCGTTATTAAAAGAAAAACATTAAAATAAACGTCGTATTTCGAAAGCTCGAAAATAGTGTAGGTCAAGCCACAAGGATATGCGCTTTAATAATAGTAGAAAATTAGAATAAATTACAGCACACGAGTAGCGCGCGCGCGCGCGGCGGTAATAATCGTAAATTTTTAAGCACCGAAAGTGTAAAGCCCAATATTTTTGCGAAACCTTCGTCTCATTATAACTATACTTTTAATGCGACACAATTTGTTTTAGTGACGCATGACACATACAACCAAAAAAAAAAAAAAAAATCTAGTCCACACGGTACGTACAAAAACGATAAAGCGGTGTAAACCGATCTAATACACCAGAAGCTCAACCGGTCGCCGTGATGTTGTACATATATCTCGCGGAGATTCAGTTAAATATCACGGCGTAAATGGCATATTCTGTTACGTTGCGTCTCGTTTTACAAATTACCCGGTGGGGGCGTGTATATACTTTTCCTCCTATATATACATACATAGTATATACACTACCGTCGAAGTTGTTTTTATTATTATTATTATT
>UCQR01053804.1:3782-27244 GCA_900474235.1 Cecidostiba semifascia
TCCTTCAGTAGTGATAGTAACAGCTGAAGGTTGCATCATATAATTGTCTTTAGGACAAAATTTTGTACAAATTTTATAAATGTTTGATCTTTAAAAATTAGTTGAATTTCGATCAAATTTCATGAAAATATTAGATGATCTGCACAAATCATAACAGCAAAACTTCTTATACCTTAATGATAGTTATAAACATGTAAGATAAACTTATGCGTTTGCTATCTCCAAATACGTTAAGTGTTTGGATTCATTTAATATGTCAAATGTAAATTGCATATGATATTCTGGTAAATTACGTAAGTGAAACCTTGTACATAATAAGATCAAATTTTTTAATTACAAAAATGATGAGTACATATTTACTAATGTAATGCATTGAGACACACCATCAAGCCAAAAATAAGCAGCTTACCTTCATTATTGAAAAGTGTAAAAATAGACATCCAAACTTAGTGTTTATAACAAGAAAGTATAATCCAACTTATAAGTGAAATCAAAATAATTAGTTACTCTCTGCATTTTCGCTAGTTGTCACTTCATTTATGATGAGAAAAAAATATATATTGAATTTACAAACTGTATGTTTGACAATATGAATTTGACAATATGGCAAAGCAATCGGTTTTCTTTTTCTTTTCTTTTCTTTTTCCATTGGTTGATGGCAATTGAAGTTACGATTTAATTTATGTCTAATTTCTTGAAAGGTATTCCGCATTAGCTTAAAATTGTTTTTATTATTTTTTATTCACACGTTTTAGTGTACAGTATCTTGTACAGTTTCAACTGAAAGAAATTTTTACACTAGTAACGATAAATAATGATTTATATTTACTTACCTACAGATTACATATCTGGCAATAGATTGTTCTTTGTACTATTTGTACTTTATAAATCAAAATTTTTTAGAAAAATACCCGACATAAATTGTAACTTCACCGAAATATTACGTTTCATCTAGAGACGTTATTTTCTTAAAATAGTTTGAAATTAATTTTTTTTTTTAACTTTTGAAGTATTTAGCTTTTTAAGTATACATATTTTTATATATGAGTACATAATGAATAAAGATAAAGATAAAAAAAAATTATTTAGAATGAAAAATAAAAATATTTGTTAACTATTATTAATTAAAATTTTATAAAGAATATAGTTAAGTGATAAAGTAAATTTTTTGTGTTGTAATAAAAATATTAAAAACATGCACAGCACTGTTATCATTAATAATTGTACATGTACTCAATATTGTAAGATTTAATATGTTATAAGTACAGGTAGATTAATTGATGAAAAAATGAGTGTAACATATTGATCTGACTGAATGAAAAAAGTTAATTTTGAACATGTAAAATTTAAGTAAGTAACGTCTCTGAGAATGCGAAAAATTACTGTTGCGAATGCGAATTTGCTGCGAGTTACACTTTAACTTGTAAATAATGTCAGAAAAAATCTGCAATGAAATTTAAATTTAAGAAACTTAGACACTAGCTAAAAAAAGAGTGCACTATGATAATGAATATGTAAATATATAATTTGCATAGGATTTTTCTTATTGGTCCAACAACATTCATTTAGGAGAGATCATTTCATGACCCTCTGATTTATTATTTGTAATTCTATAAGAGAAGCTTGCACGCGAAAAAAAGAACTTACTAAAAAATACGCGATTGTAAGCACGAAAAGAAAAAGAATAATACCGATATAGAATTATTATATAAGTCAACCATTGATTTAACTCATAAAGCAAATTATAAATGTGTAAGTAATTGTGGTTTTGTCTTAAGTCTAACTATAAACTGAAATACATTTAGTCTCACGCATAGCATATACAAATGTGTTGTAGTATAACATGGGCAAATTTTAGTCGCTCCGAGGAAGAAACTTCTATTATATGTACCAGTTCAGTTGTAATCTAAACTATATAGTATATTTAGATATATACATAAAATATATATTTAAGGATTAAATCGATGATCTCTTATCTGCGGTAAGATAAGAACATATCTATTGCCAAGGATGAGGGAGAAAACATTGTACATATTATCTTATGGATATATGGTATGGTGGTGTAATTCACTGTTAACCGTAGTTGTATTTTTCTTTGAATAAATGATTATTAGATATGTCATAAAAGATCTGTTAGTCTGTAGCCATGTTTTACTTTTCCAAAATGAATTTCTTTGTTTAAGCTGTGCAATAATCTGTAGGCAATGAATTATCTAATAAAAGTAGAATCAGTAGATTGTACATAAAATTGACAGTATAATCGGATATTTGATATGCTTATTTAAATTAATTGCAATAGAACAAGTTGGTTCTATATGAAATATTTATATTTTTAAGGTATAAAATCACAGATTCCATAAACTTCTCTTTCAAATGCCATGCAAATGACACTGATGAAAATTAACACAGCACCCAAGATACTTGTATTTGATGGTATATCTTCAAAAAAGTAAATTTGAATAATATACGCCAGTACTAAATCAAGCGATCTGGTCATTGATACCTTTCCAGCACCTTCAATCTTCAAGGCTTTGGCTACCAATACCTGTCCCACTAGTCCTGTGACTACAACCATTATTATCATTTCCCAAGTAAACCAATCACTGGGAAAAATCGATTTAAAGTGAGAATAGTGCATTTTTTCACCCATAGGCACGAAAAAAAAGAAAGTTACTGCAGAGACCAGTGACCAGAATGACAAACTGAGGACTAGAATTGAATAATGTATTGGTGAACACTTTTTCATCACGACTACGTTTATAGCATTGAACCAAGTGGCCAAAAGCGCGCATACATATCCAAGTATATCATAGGGTTTATCTCTGTGCATCTGGAAGAAGAAAAAAAATCACAGTTTAGCTCATAAATTTTATTAAGTTGAATCGCGCAAAATCGAAGTTTCAAGATCATAGCTTTACTCTCACCTCAAATAAAAAAGGCGGTCGCGCTACAAGAACAACGCCAGCGACGAGCGCGCACATGACCGTGATGCGTAAAACTCCACAAGGTTCTTTTAGAAATACAAAGGATAAGATTATTACAATCACTGGAGAGCTAAAAATGATCGTTGTCGCGTCTCCCAAGGGCAGTTTTCTAAAACTGTAAAACATCAGCGTCAAGGTCATGCCCCCAACTATACCCTGAAAATAATAAAAACCGGATTTCACTATTTTCAGAACAGAAAATCAAATTGTAAAATTGTATTTTATCAAACTTTGTAAAATTTACCTGGAATTGATTTAACAGCCTATAATCTCTTGGTCCAAACATATTCTTTGATTCTTTGCACACAATAATTATCATCACTATAATTTGCACAATTGCTCGTAAAGACAATAATATCATAGGGTCCACACTTTTGATGCCTTTCACAAATGCTGAGCTGATGGTGAAGAATATACCGGAGACAAAGGCAAAAAATATGCCAAACCAATGAGTGCCTTCATTTTCGTAATTTTCCATGTTGTTGCTGAATTGTTCGGTGTAACAGTATGCAGGAATCATACTGTTGTATGAGACAGGTCTTCCAAACATGAATTTCATTTTACGATACATGGGATGAGGTTTTACAACCCCTTTGGTATGGTCTATTATTGGCATGTAGTTATTCTTCATTGTGATAAGGTTTGAGTTTTGGCAAATATTTGCAAGGTGTAAATTGGTGTTAAAAATGTTGATTTAGAAAAATTGTGGCATTAATACAAGAATAATAAATTTTATTTTCTTGATCTGTTATTCACATCATAAAGTTTTTTATATAAAGTTTGGAATAGAAATCACAGTTTTTTTTTAGAATATTGTTATTGCACAGAATGACATTTTAGGCACAGAGTATCTTATCACCTCAACCTCGTTTAAATTATTTTTGCATACAAACTTCTTAGAAACATGATATTGCGTCTTCAACAGGTTTAGTCTTTTCCAAACTGCAGAGTCACTGGTGGTTTATCTACTCGGTACAAAACTTCACCAAGATTGAAATAGCCCAAGTATTCTACTGTGTCGGGTGTTGTGTCAATGTGATAATGTCCACCTTCGCCATGATGAGAGAAACTGTGGAAGTGCTGAACTCTTAGATCTAAATCCTGTAAGAATAATCAATGAATTTCAGCTCTACCAATGTTTTGATAAAGTTATAACTTTATCTCTTACGCAGGTACTCTTATCTTGCCGAGATAAGGAAAAATATTGAATTCTTTTATTGATGAAAAGATTATATAAAAAAATATATAAAATAATTATTTCCTGAATAATACTTAATCTTAATCTTGATAGAAAAAAATATTAATGGCTTACTGTTTCGGCAGAGACAAATGTTCCAACTGCTATCAGAGGTGCTGACATATCATAGTAATGGAGCCACTGATCCAACTCCCTAACACTATTCAGTGGTTTTTCAGAGAAATCTGGCATAATGTGCTGTTTGGCTTTTCCTTCCTTTATCACAAATGATCCTCCAAGACCTGTTTGAAGAAATTTGTTGAAATTGAATAAAGAAAGGTTTCTTTATTATAACATGAGAATATTTATCTTACCAACAAGCTTATCAGTATAATGCTCAGCTAAGGCTTGCTGCATGGTAGCAATGAAATCTTTTTTGCCGATCCTCTTCTTAGCATAAACTTTGAGTACTTTTCCAGGGATTCCCTCGCAGAGGAACAAATTAGCTAAAAGGGCAAATCGAGTTTCATTTCCTTTCAATGTTTCCAAAACGCAAGTTTCATCTTCTTTATTCACAGAAGAGATGCGAGTTCGATTTTTCAATTTGCTGGAGTCGATCATGACATTCATCATCATCTAAAATTGATGAGGTGCTACATTTATAATATTAATTCCGAGAGATCACAGACTTTTCAATTTTATTTTATTCTTTACTCACTTCACAGTTGCTGTTTAGATATGGCCAGGGTCCTGCTCCAGCACCAGCAACAAATGCCCTGTCTCCATATTTAATTTTTTTGAGCAAAGGCTGGACATCGTAGACTTTGTCTTTCTGAACAGATGGAAGCAGGAAAGGAGGCCCACCAACTTCAACAAGGTTCAGTCTACCACCAAGGCCTGAAATTAAAAGTAGAATACAAGGGCATAAGTTTTTCTTAGCGAAAAAGAAACTTGACTATAAATTAAGCTATTACCTGGAGCAGCCAAGGTAAACGGCTCTTCAGTCAAATCTGGACAGTCTACAACTTCGACCTCAGCCTCTTCAAAGTTTTCTTTCAAGGCCTTGAGAAAAACTAAAGATGGCAAACACAAAGTTGAAATTCATTTATTAAAAACTATGCATATATGTAAGTATACACTTTTTTTCAGTCACACCAAAGTAAACAGAGAAAGAGAGAGAGAGTAATCACCATTTTTAACTTCCTCCAGCGTGGGAACATGGAGCTCCCTTTTTTCAATCTTAATCGTACTAAGGTCCACAGTAGCCATTATCAGCGCTGTCAGTCAGACTATACTACTGGAAGCTTGCAGAGAAAAATCTGTCACCCTTTGAAGAAATAAAACAAACAAACGATTAGAGTCTAATTGCTCCGTTCCTCCAGTCAAGTCACTCAGCGGGAGACAGCATGCAGAGAGCAATAAGCCGCACACACACTACACCACTAACACACAAGAGCAGTTCATTATCTGACCCTCTCCACTTCTGTGTGACTCTCTTGATATCCCAGTTATTTCAGACATATAAATAAGAGCCTATAAACTCAGCCAATCGCGGCAACTTTCTTTCCATCTCTGCTTTCAAATCGTGTGTCCTCTACTGTTTGACTAACACACACACACGCGCGCGCCTTGTGTGATAACGCGAGGATTACATAAAAATTGGAGTCTCGGATGATCATCAAAGTTTTGCATTGCGCGAGTTGTTTTTTTTTTCTTTCTTCTTTTTATTCAAAAGAGGAGAGGATGTGTTATGTAAGGCCGCGAATAATACACGTAAAGCACACGGAGTCATTATAGTTAACCAATTAGAGGATATAAGTGGCAAAAAAGTGCTTCTGCCTTGAACCTCTTTTTTTTTACAAAGGCATTGAACGAGGCGGTATCTTTATTCTCTATATAGAGACACAAAACACTTGTCCAAACAATAGTCGAAATGAAACACAAGTATATATAGGTACGCACCTCATCAAAGTCGAGGACACACGCCCAGTTTTTTCAACAACATAATAATTAATATATACAGAAAAATGTCAGCGGAAAAACGTATCGGTGTCACGTGTGCGACAGTTATATTCATTCGCCGATATGCAACACGTGTTGCTCTTCCGGCGCATACTCGCTGATTCCGCACGAAAGAATAATAAAAGGAAAAAAAAAATAATCTAAAGTAGGTTCCGCAGAGGTTGATGGATTTCCGAGAAAGACGTGCGACAAAAATGTATGTTTACTTGCGAAATTCATTATACTTACACAGCTGATGGTGTCGAGTGGCCTGCGACGATGCGGACGAGAAAATGCACACTTGTTGTTTTTGTTGATGTAGAGTATATATATATAGTATATACATATATAGGTACGGCGCAGTGAAGTAGAACAACAAAGCAAGTGCGCATACGCGTAGTCTGCTCTTATTTAATTTGCTCTGCGGCCAGAGTTCTGATGTGGTGTGGGAAATGGGCGGGAAATCAGGATATATTGTTTAATATAATCGTTATGGTTTATTTGGTGATGTATTTTACGCGTCGTTTTATTGAGTTTGAAAATAAATCGAAATTTTTCCTTCAAATTCCCGTGATGTTCTCAATCCACCTTCGAAAAAACGCCACATCGACGTAGACCCCGGGTGTCTCGGGAATAGCGCACTTGTATCCATAGGAAACGATGCCGACGATGCTACCTTTGACGACAAATGGTCCGCCGCTGTCTCCTTGACAGGCGTCCGACTGAGCGTCTCGGAAACCGGCGCAGAACTGACCCTCGCCAATGTTTTTGAACATACTGCAACGCTTTTTGTCGACCACCGGGATGAGAGCCGTTCGCATGTCGTAGACCATTGTGCTGTTCAGCTTGAATTCGAGAAAAATTTGTATTTTTTGCTACTTTTTTTTAAAATTCATTGATTAAAAAAAAAAAATGTTATTTGTCTGTACCATTGTGGCTCCCCATCCGGAAACCATACCGCAATCGCCGGGTTTCGGCGATGTCAGCGACATCGGTATGGCCTTGATAGCCGGCGAGAATATCAGCGGTTGGAAGAGCTTCAACAGCGCTATGTCAAAAATAAACAGCTTCTCGTCGTACTTCGGATGCTTGACGATCCTTTCGATTTTATGCCTACATCCGCCGTGAAGCTTCAGACTCCCCGCGTAAACGTAAACCGGTCCATCCCTTCCAAATAACAAGATCGTTATCATTATATTGTCATATATCTATAGCATACGATTTACACAGCTATTAATATAAATCGAGAGGATGTTTTGTGCAGCTTACGAATTGATGCAGTGCGAAGCGGTAAGAATCCATGAGTCACCGATCACCGAGCCTCCGCATCCGCTGTCAACAAACACCATGTACGGAAGTTCCTCGATGTCCTTGGCAGTGGATCCTCCGATAACCCTGCGACCGGGTCTGCAGGTGTTCTCACCTTCCCATTCCTCAGCATCCCTTTTTCTTCTGCTCGACTTCTCAAAGTTGACCGTCACCTCATCCGATCCCGATCGCTTGAGGTCGATACCGATCACTGCCTTGATCAAAATTGATATCGGTCGATGCTTACTAGTCTGGTTATTGCCATTATTACCGATACTCTTCTGCCTCAAGGACTCGTCGCTCGACGATTGCTGATGGCCAGCTCCTAACGATGATCTTCTGTTGTTCGGTCGATGTTGGCAATGATCGTTATCGCTGCTCTCATCGTAATCGCTGTCGTTATCTCTGCCGGCATTGTTACTACCGGTCAACGTACTACTACTGTTGTGGGGAGAGTCGTGGTGAGTAATGCTTCCGTGAGACCTACTGTTAATGCTGTAATTGACAACCGGGGGTTTCCGCACCGAAGAGAACAGGGACTTGGTCACTATGTACTTGGATCGGTAGTCGTCGTCGCAGTAGGCGTTAGAGTCTTCTTCCGGATCTGCAGCACTACTGACTTTGATGTAAAATAAAAGATTATACGTCAGGTTGCATTAATTAAATATATTACTTTTGATGATAAACTAGCGAGTTTATTGCTCGAATAACACTTTAAGGTGTGATTTAAAATTAATAAATTTTGTTATGATTATTATGATCGTGTCACCTTGAAAAATCGAAAACGAAAGTAAAATCCAAAGGGAGATTCCTACAGCCCTGGGGAGCATGACTGCGGACTATCGAGTCGCTGCATCTTTGCCTCTCTCCACGATCCTGATGCCACACTCACAGCGATTTCTACAGGCTGTCGTCGTATATACGATTTATAAATCATACGTGTACCGCGACTATAAAGAAACCGATTCCGAGAGCCGCGAGTGTGTTTATATTTTTGATTCACGCTCATTTTCACTTGGTTCGGCCGGCTTTTTTTAACGATTTTTCACGCGCGTGATCTTTTCTTTTATATTTATATTATATAACAAGATTTACGATCATCGACGTGTAATAAAAGTGGATTACAAGGAACACATAAAAGAATTCAAGCGTAGCGATATCAAGCTGCTGAACTACACGGGGTCGCCGGAAAGTGCGTCAACAAGCACTTCCTCGTTTTAAATAAATATGGAGCGGAAAGCTCGGTATATAAACAGAAGAATATTTTTTCAAAAAGGTAAAAATCGTTATGTAACAATAATCGATCGAATATACAGAATCTAAAAATAAAACAAAGATTTTAAATTAGCCTAATTCTTGATGGTAATGACCGACACGCAATTAACTTGCGCAACGAGAAAAATGCACATGTAGATGAAATATCGAAAGTTGGTCAGTAGCCTGATCAGCACAATACGATCACGGAACAATAACCGATAGAGCTTCATTCAACCGATCAACGTCGACATGGATCGAGTATCTGGTGAAGTTGTTTTGCTTACCGGTAAGGTATTTCTATTATATTAATAACGATCGTAAAATCGATTTTATCATTGTTTTTGAATTTTCAGGTTCGAACGGTTTTCTCGGTCAGCATGTCCTGAAACATCTCCTGGAAGACGACGGTGTCTCGGAGATCCGAGCTCTGGACAAAAACTTTCCCTGCAACAACAATGAAGCTGAGTCGAATTACAAGGACGAGAAGAACAAAATTAAACCGTACCATTGCGACTTAAGAAACTTGGAATCGTGTCGCGAAGCTTTCAGAGGAGCTGATGTTGTCCTTCACTGCGCTGGTCTCGTCAGCTACGATTACCCGCCTAATGTAGTGGAACTTCAAAAGAACAACGTCGATGGTTAGAGAAGGAAACTTTATAGCCTTCTTTTTGTTCATCGTGAATATCATATACAAGTAAATTATACTTTTTCTTCAACAGCTACGGAAAACGTGATAAAACTGTGCATCGAGGAGAACGTCGCTCGTCTGGTGCACTGCAGCACGACTGAAGTGACGCTACAGGCTTGCTTCACTGGTGGAATCTTTGCGGTCAGTATCTACAAGCACGAGTCGAAGCTCGAGGTACCGGAGAACGACGGAAGACTAATATTCGGAGAGTATGCGGCATCGAAGCTTAGAGCGGAAAAAATCGTTATTCAAGCTAACGGAACGTTGCTTCAAAATGGTAGTTTTTTTTTAAATTTGAATAGAGGTGATACTTATAGTATAACTTTGAATGAGGTTCACAATTTTTAAAAATGCAGGAAAGGATGCACTTCTGACGGTTGCTCTAAGACCCACATTACTATACGGAGAGGGAGACTCACACATACTTCCAGAAATGCTGAGGATCGCAAAAAGCCAAGGCGACTACCTGCTCAGAATCACCGGTCCCGGCGGCAAACAACAGATAACTTACGTCGGTAAGTTTATTGAAAAAAAAAAAAAAAGAAAATATTTTTACCTTCAACATTTTAACGCAAGACAAAACCCAATTGAAGGTAACGCCGCCTGGGCCTTCCTCCGCGCCAAGGACACCCTTGTAAAAACCCCCAACGCTATAGCCGGTCTACCTGTCACCGTAACCGACGACACCCTCGTCGAGGACCTAATTCTATTCTGCGAACGAGTAACCCGCAGTAGTTCAAACCACGTGTCAGTCTCTTCCTGGCCGATACCTTTGGGTCTCTCCTACCTCGGCGCAATCCTCGCCGAGCTCTTATCGGACTTTGGCCTTATCTCCAAATTTAAGGTTTGTTTTATACACATAGCTCATCGTACATATTTGCTCGAAATCGCGGTGGAATTTTTTTCCGCGTACATATGCGCTATCATCATTCCAGTTGGATATTTTTATATTTCCTAGGGGACTTGCGCGGGAGCTTTTATCGGACTATATCAGTCTAGAATCTAGATCGAAAGCTAGTATTTTTGTATAGAAATATATAAAGCTCGAGATAATAAAACGCGCCACATTCATAATAACAACAGTATACATAAACAGCATTAATAATAAAGAATCGTGCTCACGCGCGGAATTCGTAATCACGAATGTATTATATTTAAAAATTTACGTCCACAGGTACCGCCACGCAGTATAGTCGCGTTTCTGGGCTCCATAATCCTGTACAATCGAGCGCGAGCCTCCATCCGCATGAATTATTGGCCCAAATACACGCACGAACAGACGCTCGCCGCTGCTTCCAAGTACTACGGCGAACTCGCAAGCCGGAAGCAATGAATTGCGAATCAATTATATGTATATATGCCTTACATATACGTATATTCATTTTATTTATGATCATCATTACGACGTGTGTTTTTAATAAAGTATATTATTTTGCGAAATAAAAATTTTCGCTGCTTTTGGCTTTTTCATAATGAGAAATTTATTACACATACGCATGAATATAACAATGAAAACAGAGTGCAGCGGCCGCGTTTGCACGCCAGAATGCACGTCTACACCATTATTGTCGAATTTTGTGTATATACGCCAGCTGTCGGTGCGACGATGCCGTTGTATATTTTCTCGCTCTCATTACTCATTTCCTGCGTTATTTATAATAGCACACTCGCACCGATGCAGCGTATATATACGTCGTTAGAACTCTATTATAGCACTTCGCACAGGCTAAATGATAAGCTTCGGAAGTAAGCATATTCATATCTATAGTATAATAATAATAATGATAATCGTAACGTTATATTTAATTAATTAAACGACATTGTTCATTAGTCATAATCAGCAGCGCGAGCTAGGGAGAGAGATATATAGCCGGCGCAGCGGTGGCAGAAATTTTTCGTGCGTCGTGTGTATATTAACTGCGTCGGCAGCTGAGTCTTCAATTAATTCAATTGATCGACATACGACGACTGCATGCAGTCAGCTTTGGAGAGAAAACTTTTTGAATTGCAAAATTCTTTTTTACGTATACATATGTGTGCTGTCGGCTTGCGAAAGAGCTGTCAGCTTTGTGAAGAGTATTTTTTATAGTATGTAAAATCATACTCGTAAACTGTGCAGTATTAGTTGCTACATCGACGCTTTCGAAAATCAATAGTTTCCGCTCCAAAGTTGCATATAGAGGATTATACAATGGTCAACAATGGCGAACAAGTGTATTTACAATATATATTGAAAAAATTTAATTCTTCCTTTGCTCGTCTACTCCGGCGCGATAGAACTCAAGCAGTGCGCGAGGTCATGTTCAATAAGTACTTGATTCGTTATATCAATTTTTTTCTTTAGTTTCTCTTTCGATAAACACGTTTATAAGAAGATACAATATAGTAGCGATATAATGTATAATGGTGCAGTTAGATAATGTACTGGTACGTATACTCATCGCAGGAGCGATTTGCGCCAAGCAAAGCACGTATAGTCTCAGATCATATAGAAAAGTATCGCACCGACATTTCTAGGATGTTCCTGATTTAAAACAAGAGAAATCGGATAATTGACGCCTTCTACAATAGTTGAACGCCCATTTTTTTCTACTAAATTACTTGGTACAATCGCTTGCCTCTTTGGCATAACAATAATGGATTAACAATAACCTCTTGCGAGATCAAATTGCGAATTACTTAGTTCTAGATATATACTGCTTCGCCCCGTTAAAGCGGTTCATCGTTCTATCAGACCAAGTACTGTCTCTTTTTGCGTTGTGAATTACCGTAATAAAATAACTAAAAATAAAATATATATAAAAAAGAAACTATAAATAATAAAAAATAGATTAATGTGGACGCTCGCGTTCCGATAAAAACTATAAAATATACTCTATAAAACTAGATTACGTGGAAACAAAGTCAGTTGTAAAAAAAAAGATTGGCGTGACTGCTGTTAGCTCGATGAATTTCGTTTCATGATAAACTGCTTCAACGGACGAGGCACTCTGCATTTCTCTCTGCTTAATGTGTGTATATATATTTAAGTCACCGTTTTATGTACGAATACATAACTTGGCAACTCGGATGTACACCGTCACGTACACGAGCGAAATGCGGTTTACGCAAGCTTCCAATTTACGTCTCACGTGGGACGTAATACGCTCCGTGCGTAGGATATTTCGTTCTGTGTGAATACTACGAGAAAAATGAACAGTGAAACTAGGCACGTAGTTGGCAAAGTACACTCTTGCGTTTTTTCTTTTGTTACGGTGCGGATTACCGACTAGTCGGGGATTGGCCCTTTTGACTTCTATATATAGTAGATTTATTTACTGGACGTCTTAGTCTCGTAATTCTAAGGCCGAAGGAACGCGGGAGCCTACTGTGAAGTCTTTATACTGAGAAAATACGCAGATCTGAAAAACACAAACATATTTATTGGTTTTCTACTTTCATTGTACAGAAGAAAGAGTGCTGCTTAGCATACCTTATCTTTTAATCTTTGACAGAGCTGAAGTGCAATTGTGAGCAGCACCAGTGCCTCGTTGAGCCAAGGAACACTGCACTCAGCCTGCTGAGTTTCATACTTTACACTTCCATGAGCATTTTCTAATTGATAAACTGCAAGTACCAGCTTGTAGCTTTGGATATAAAAACTAATAGCCAAATTTTCGGGCAAGTTTGGATTTAGAGATTTCTGCAAGAAACAAGACAATGTGTATTTGCGTCATTTCCGCGTTTTTGTCGATGAATAATTTTCATTCACTTACCATATTGCGACTTTTGATGAGATCATCTAAATTCTTTTTCCTGGGTACAATTAAGCTTGTCCTACTGCGCTGTAGGCAACCTAAAATATTACCTAAGACATGCATAACTTCATCAGAAGTTTTGAAAGAGTAATGTCTGTCGACATTGTCGATGTGAGCGATTGCTTGCTGTAAATGGTTGGCAGCATCTTGAATTTGCTGCAGCTTCCAAGGATGATCATTTTGTATGCTTGTTCTCATATTAGCATTTTGTTGGCGCTGAACTTTGAAATTCACTTCCTGTGGGCAATATCAGTGAGATATGAATGAATCAGTCATTGAGCCACAGAAGTAATGTACTTACAGCATTCGTAATACTGTCACCAGTGAGAACAACAACACATTTGACCTGGTCATGGGGAGCAGCGAACACAAATCTGTCAGTCTTATGCTGCTGATCATTTCCAAAGAGTGCCAATGGAAACCGCTGTGCACATTCCTGTTAAAATAAATTAGAACACATTAGTTAATTGCAGTAGTTACTCTTGATACTTTGCAATTCGAAACGCTTATTCATTCTCAACGACGTGTTAAAATTGCCATTGCAAAACCGCACAAAATCAGTTCTAGCTCGCCCGCTTCGAGTCTTTTTGAAAACCCTCGGACTCACCATTAAAATATTGCGTAGCTGCGACAGCGACGAGTGGACCTCTTCGTGGAGCACCCATTCGAATTCCATTTGCTGCAAGAAAAAAAAAAGCTCGTTATGCACTTTGCCATTGTCGTCGTTCGAAACGGCCGCAAGTGTCAGCTGTCAAAGATAAACGCAGCTGCCGTCAACTCATCATCGTCACCAGCAGACAAAACAAGTAAAAGCGGAGCATAAATTTTGACAGCTGTAGGTCGATCGCGATAACAACATAACCTCACGAGCAGCCTGCATATCGGAGTAGTCTCTTCCCGGCCGTATATGGAATAGTATGTCTATGATTAATACACTACTAGCACATGCACACGCGATACACTATATGTATAGGTATATAGCTAGAAAGCAGACAGATTCCGAAATATCCAAGTCTTCAAAGTATATAGGTATAGTACTGACAAATATAAGTCTCGAGAGATAGTATAGTGCGAGTAGGTGTCTGCAGAGGAATACCTATAAGTATAGAGATAGAGAGTGAGAGAGAGAGAGAGGCAAGGGGGTTATCTCTCTCAGCTGCTCATTCGGTGGGGACAATAATAAGCGGTCGCGAAGGCGTACATACAGCACCGCGGCAGGAATTAACGATTAGATAAAAGGTGATCAAAGAGGCAAATTGCTTACGAGATTGTGAGCCTCCTCCTTCTCGCAGTCGGCCATTTTCAGCAGTGCTGCCTCCATCTGCTGCTGCTCGCGCTCGTCTGCTACTCCTTTTTGGCTCCTCTCCCTTCTTTACTCTGATGCTGCTGCTACTGCCTGCTGTTTGTATGATTGATGCTCGAGAAAATATATACTTTATACACGAGACACGAGCGTCTTTATTGACGTACACGCGCCCGCGCAGCAGCTATATAAGATCAGAGCGGGGGTGAACCGCGCCAGATATGCGCGCGAGAGTACGCGTATATATACTATAGTTACTGATACGGCGGTTGCTATATTATACCAGATTATACCCTACTCCCATATTGTATACAGTGTGTAAGTATGGTGGAGAGAGGCGGACATGATGACGACGGGGGGTATGTGTATTTTTTACCGTAGGCAATAACACGACGCTCGATACAAGTCGAGCCTGGAAAATCTAGGCGCCAATTTGGCTGATGGATGGCGCGGAGGGGTAGCTACCCTCCGCGGAGGTGCGATTTGTTCTGCTTTTTTTTATGGAAGCGAATTGGCATATATAACACATTTGATTGTTTTGCATTATATCTATCTGATTGAATTATACGGAGGTGCGTATACCGGTTTAATGTGATTGTGACATATTATAAATTTGACGAATGTAAAAATGTACGTATTTTATTAGGCCGAATGGAAAATGTGAGCGAGCCTAGAGCCACTTTTTAGCAACGTGACCGACTCGATAAATATTTGAAGAATGATTTTTATGCACATTATTTCTCCCTTTCGATTGACGAATAAATAAGTTAAATTGCGTTAATCGCATTATCTACAGACGCGCGTGATAAAATTCCAGATCGCGAATTCCGATTATGAATAAGCAGTTGAACTAACGAAATCGACGATAAAAAGTGTTATTTATTACACTTGCATAGCTTAGAGCGTCTTTTTTTAGACACCTCGGGAAAGTTGTGATAACGTTGTTCTTGCGGAGATTTGTTTTACGATGAGTTATCGATATATCTTACTTCGTACTGAGATTGTTAATTATCAAGATTTTTTTGTAAAGAAAAAAAAACCTGTTGACTTTTTTGAAATTCGAATCTCCCGCCGTGCAACGAGAGGTCATCGATATATATATATTATTATATATATCGTTGTTCGACTCTTCAAACACGCTTTTTATGTATGAAACTCCTAAAAAAAATTACAGCGATTAAAGAAATATGATAAGTATGCTTCTACGGTTAAAAATTAATTAAAACTTACAAGATAATGTTAATCTACACATACTTTTCATGATTTTTAAATAGTCTCAGAGCGCACTTTTTAAATTAATTTTTTGCAGAATCGATTGATCGAAGCTTTTCACATCTCGAACATGGCGTCGTCCAACTTCAACTGCCTCTTCAATTTACGCAAAAATTAAAAAATGATAATTCAAGATTAAAAACCGTATATATAACAGAAAGCAAGATAAAAATAGACACAAATTAATTTAAAAAACGGTCCTTTAAAATATTTATCGACAAGAAAACGGAACTCGGCAGAAGTTCAAAATTGTACTCATATGCACGCGCGTGTCCGCCATTGCGCTCGCGAGATTACTCCGAAAATAATCGTTAATTTTCAAATGTTTCAATGTGCGCGTCGCTTTGCCCGCCACTTCTGTTTGGTGCTTGTGTACAATAGCATGTTTTGGTGCGAATAACATCAGTGATTAATATTATCAAAGTTGATGGTAATTAGTTCAGCTTGTGTCAATTATTGTCTGTGCTCCTCTGTTTCACTAAATAATCGAGAATCAATGCACAATTCCTGCGCCGCCTTGCTAGCTTGGAAATGTCAAAATTTCTAACCTCCGTGTTGGTCGATTATTTACCTCCTTTGTTATGTTCTTGTGCGATACAAAAATCGGAGTGCTCGATTAAAAGACTGAAATAGTGAAAGAATTGAAGTGCTAATTGATTTCTCGTACGAATTCTAGTGAAAATGAGTTCTGAAAAGCAGCCAAACAGCAAGGGCTCCGATGATGAAATGGAGGTTGATACTCCACAACAGGATGCTGATGACAGTGGGGACGATGACAATGGCTGGAGGGTGGCCGATGACATTTACATTCCACCTGCACCGCAGCTTTTTGGCGAACACGACACAAAAGGACCAAGGTTAATGATTGTCAAAATTATGGCTACGAATTTCAAAAGTTACGCTGGCACAATTGAGATTGGACCATTTCATAAGGTACAGATACTGCTTGCTTCTTTGCTTA
Organism: Cecidostiba semifascia; assembly: GCA_900474235.1. Classification (NCBI taxonomy): domain Eukaryota; kingdom Metazoa; phylum Arthropoda; class Insecta; order Hymenoptera; family Pteromalidae; genus Cecidostiba; species Cecidostiba semifascia. The sequence goes on from UCQR01053804.1 coordinate 20,531, forward strand.
ATATTATCTAAATTGCTAAACTAACAGATTCTTTTTTTAATTTTGTAAACAGTGTTTTTCGTCTATTGTTGGGCCAAATGGAAATGGCAAAAGTAATGCGATTGACTCTATGCTTTTTGTATTTGGCTATCGTGCCAATAAGATCAGAACAAAAAAAGTTGCTGAACTTATACATAATTCCAATGAGCACCCTAATTGTTCGAGTTGTACAGTTGCAGTTCATTTTCAACAAATCATAGACAAGGTAGATTGGTTCAACAATTGGTTATTGCTTGAACAAGTTGTTTTATTTTTATTAATATATCATTATATTGTGTTACTAGCCTGGACAAGACTATGATATTGTGCCAAACAGTGAGTTTGTTATTTCAAGAACAGCATTTCGGGACAGTACTGCATTTTATGAGCTGAATGGAAAGAAAGTACAATTTAAGCAAATTGCACAATTGCTGCGATCTCACCACGTGGATTTGGATCACAACAGATTCTTAATTCTTCAAGTACAATAATCCCATACTTATAATTTTAGTATTATTGTAAACTTCACTATTCACCAATAATGATTTTTTTTTTCTCAGGGAGAAGTAGAGCAAATAGCTTTAATGAAACCCAAGGGTCAAAATGAAGGGGACACCGGGATGTTAGAATTTCTCGAAGATATCATTGGTACTAAACGATATAAAGAACCATTAGAAAAATTATTTCAAAGAGTAGAGATGCTCTCTGAAGTGCGTGAAGAGAAAATGAGGCGATTAAAAGTAGTTGAAAAGGCGAAATCGGAATTGGAAGGACCTATGCAAGAGGCTGTTCAGTATATAAGAGCAGAAAATACCATAGTTAAATTGCAGCATAAATATTATCAAACCAAAAGGTACTATATATAAATAGATATTATAGCACACGATTTTAACTGTTTTATTTATAAATCAATATATTTTCAGGTATGAAACGTCAGAACAATTGGCTACAGAAGAAGAAAGTAAGAAAGAATTGGACGAAGATTATAACAAACTTATGGAAGAAATGAAAAATGTGCAAAAGGAAAAAGACGAAAAAACGAAAGATTTTAAGGAAAAATCCAAAAAGTGGGACAAGTTACAACAACAAAAAGATACTTTATCATCTAAATTTGACGAAATAAGAAAAAAGGATGAAGCACTGTTTGCTGAATCAAAAGCCACAAATACACGAAGAAAAGACAACATAAGTACTGTTAAAAATGTAAGTTGACATAGTTGTCATATTGGTTTTTATATTGAAGTTTGCAATGTTTTTTTCCTTATTTCAAATAAAAATTTTATTTAGGAAAAAGCTAAACTTGAAGATCTACAAAGACTACCGGCTAAAAATGCAAAAGACATCGAAGAATGCGAGCGTCTTCAAGAGAAGTACTTAGCAGAACGCGAAAAAGAGGAAGCTGCTTTGGCAACGCTGATGAGTGGACTAAAAGAAAAGACTGAACCCTTAATGAAAAAACGTTCAAAACTCGAAAAAGAACTGGTGTCACAGAGGAAAGACGTGGACGAGGCCAAATCGACATACGATATTGCCAAATCTAAGTTAGACCTTTATACTTCAGAGGAGCAGAGTGAAAAAAACAAATTGGAGAGATTGCAGGAGTCAGTGCAAATAACAAGCGAGAGGTTGGCCGAATGTAAGACGAAATTAGTTAAAATAGAGCCTAAGATTCCGGCCACGGAGAAGAGTTTACAAGGAGCTCAGCAGGAGTTGAACGAGCTCAAGACTCGTGAAAACGAAGCTAACATGCGGCTAAGGAACACGCGGGTGAAGTTCGATGAGCAAAAGTCGGCAATGAATGATGGCAGATCCAGAAATCATATACTCAATTCGCTCATGCGAGAGAAGCGGGAAGGTCGTTTGCCCGGTATTTTTGGAAGATTGGTAAGTCATAAAAAAAAGATAATTTCGAAATACTGCTTATCAGTAATGTTTACTGTTGGAAACGAACTTTGACTGATGATTAATTGTATCAATTTTGATGAAGTAAGAAATTTCCATAATCAAATCCTAAGAATAGATAAATAATTACTCTCGTATTACGTGCATATAATAATAAAAAAATGTATTTTTTAGGGCGACCTTGGCGCGATAGATGCCAAGTTTGACGTAGCTGTCTCAACTGCTTGCGGACCTCTAGACAATATCGTCGTTGACACTGTAGATACGGCTACTAAGTGCATTCAGTATCTGCGTGACAATAATATTGGCCGTGCTACTTTTATCGCCCTGGAGAAACAGCAACGCTTCGCTCAACAGTGTCAGGAGAGAATACGCACACCCGAAAACGTTCACAGGCTATTTGATCTAATCAAAGTCGAAGATGAGCGAGTGCTACCTGCCTTCTATTATGCACTGCAAAATACTCTCGTAGCCAATGATATAGATCAGGCCAGTCGTATTGCCTATGGAGCTCAGCGTCATCGAGTTGTCACGTTAAAGGTGGCAATTCATTTAATATAGTGATGATGTATATTGATGGTGCATTTTTTTGTGTTACTAAAAAGAATTTTTTTTGCAGGGTGAGTTGATCGAGACATCGGGTACGATGAGCGGTGGTGGACGTCAAGTAGCAAGAGGACGCATGGGCCAAAAAGTCGCGCGAAGCGAGCCCACGGCGCATGACATTGAGAAACTGCAAAAAGAGTTGGACTTGGTGTTTGAAGAGTATAATCAAATCAAAGCCAAACAGCCACCTCTAGAAAACCAAATACATACACTTAGCATGGCTTTAAAGGATATGGTGATGGATAGGGATAAGCTGAAAGTAGAGATTAATCAACTCAGTGTAGAAGAACCCAATTTACGCAAGCAACTAAAAGAACAAGAGAAGAAGGCCCTATCGTCTGTCTGCGATCCAGCTAAGGTCCGACAGCTTACGAAAATCGTTAAAGAAGCCGATGATAAGCTAAAAGCTGCTGCGGAAGGTTCAAAGGAGACGGAGGATGAAGTCGCTAGGATAAATCAGGAGATAGAGGAGATATCCGGTGGCCGAGTCAAGGAGCAGCAGAAGAAGATCGCAACCTTAACGAAGAACATTGACAAGACGAAGGGGGAGATCTGTAGGCTGCAAGTAGCTATCAAGACAGCAGAAAGGAATGCTAAAAAAATAGAGCAACGGATTGAAACTCTGGAGGAGGAAATTAAAAATTGCGAGCAAAGGATTCGCGATATTCAGAAGGAAAAGGCAGAGTTCGAAGAAGTCGGCAAAGGAATAATGGATGAACTAAAGCAGTTAAACGAGGAGTTGGCGGAAAGAGATGAACTGGCTGGAACACTGAAAGCGGAATTGGAGAAACTGCAGTCTCGAGAGGGCAAGATGAAGGCTATAAAAATTGACCTGGACCAAAAACTCAGCGAGAAAAACAAAGTGCTGAAAGAATTGCAACAACGGATACCTGACTTAACAAAATCAATACAAAGCCTAAAACTGCAAGAGATTCCCAACGAAGAGAAGGAAACGTTGACTGAACTGACGAAAGAAGAACTCGACGAGTTGGACAGTAAAGCTATTGCAGCTCAAGTGCATAAGGCTAAAGAGAAACTTCCGAAGGAGATACCAAATATGCAGATAATCGAGCAATACAAGGAGCAGAACGACTTGTACATAAAAAGATCTGAGAAACTCCAGAAGATCACGGAAGAAAGAAACAAGATGCGTGAGACGTATAACGTAGCGGTAAGCAAAAGGATGCAAGAGTTCAACGACGGCTTCAATCTTATCACTGGCAAGCTGAAGGAGATGTATCGAATGATCACGCTGGGTGGCGATGCCGAATTGGAACTTGTGGATTCTTTGGATCCTTTCAGCGAGGGTATCGTCTTTAGTGTCCGACCGCCCAAGAAATCTTGGAAATATATTCAGAATCTAAGTGGTGGTGAGAAAACCCTTAGCTCATTGGCCCTCGTATTCGCCTTACATCACTACAAGCCCACGCCAGTCTACTTTATGGATGAAATCGACGCCGCCTTGGATTTCAAAAACGTATCAATTGTCGCGAGCTACATTAAAGAACGCACGAAAAATGCCCAGTTCATCGTTATTTCGCATCGATCGGATATGTTCGAGCTTGCGGATTACCTGGTTGGCATTTACAAAATATTCAACTGCAGTAAATGCGCAGTACTTGATGTCAAAAAGTTCAATGCGAAGGTCGGTATAACTGAGCCAAATAACAATCAAAATAATCGCGAAACGAGACAGCAATTCTTCTCGCAGCCAAACCCAGTTATTAATGCGCTTAACGCCAACATCGAGAATCGATCGTCTGAGCTTGCTCCACCGCGACCTGCGATAATCCCCGCTACTTGTCCGGAGAATATTAACAGGCCAGTTGAAAATAACGATGCTAACGAGAATCAGGAGAACGAAAATGAAGCTAATTTAAGTTTGAGGTAAGAGTTTTGTCTGTTTATTATTGTTGTATTTTCTAAAATTTATTTTCATTTTGAAAGTAATGTGACGAATCTTTTTTTTTACAGATTAGGGGATGTGAGTTTACCAGCTACACCAATGAAAACGCCGGCAGCCTCGAGAAAACGAAAAGCGGATAAAACACCAACGCCAGGGCGACCAAAGTCTTTGAGAAAAAACATAGAAAAAGAGTTGCAGCAAGTTTCTGAGACTCTAGAGAGCATACAGTCAGGGACAAAAACACCGACTACAGTCGAAAGACAACTAAGGAGAACGCCAAGGAATTTAAAAAAGGATAAAGCCTCCGATGAAGCGGCAAGTGAAGGAGCTTCGTTACGAAAACGTCGTCGACAATGAAATTAGAAGAAAAAGCGATGAGTATGTGCGAAGGTTTCGTGAACAAATTTTTAGTTTTAATAAAATCAGACTCCAATCTGATAAGTGTATAAAGCAATATAGCACTTTTACACAATACTAGCAACAGTATGTACTACATTAGTAAAATATATTGATTTAAGGATAAACGATATGTAAATACATTTTCTACTTTACAACACACCAGTGCTATTAGTACAATTTAGGCTTGAAAAGCGGGCTTAAAATATATTAAATAATAATTTAGACGTTATACAAAATAATAAATATATGCACTATGTTAGAGAGATTTCTAATTATATTTTCTCGAAAAGCGTTTGTAATAAAATGCAATAAAAGTATATAATCAACAATATTTTAGTTATGTGTCTATGGAGAAACGAATGCGTACTTGTATTTTAAATATAATTTTGTGTAAAATAAATTGTCTTTTCCAATTTTATTGCGTTTTATTCGAAAAACCAATCTGACTGATATGTAAATTCAAATTCAGCGTACGTTCAAAGTTGCGCACGCATCTTTCTGATGGCAACAGGTTCCCTGTATACGCATATGTGTATATATACGGCAGTTGACAACAAGCGGCATGCGAAATTTTCACTCATTCTCATGCGTTCTAAAGTATTGTGTTTATTTAAATTACTTATATTTGGCGTGGTGTTAGAATTATACTACGTACCGTCGGTTTGATTGTTAACGCTTACGACAAATTGAAGTGTAAGTTTGCATGTTATATTCGATAATTCTTATAGAACAATATTCTTAAATTTTCTCGTGCATTTGTTTCATAGTCTGTGTATAATTTACATTGATCAAGTATTTTTGTTATATAAAATTTAACATTGTGTAGTTACACTTTGATTATATTGTGATAAACAACTATTGTCAGTGTCATTTTAATGTGTCAATAACATAAGAATGATTTGGCAGAAAATATGCTGTAAAAATACACTGCTGTCATTGATATCCACATTACAATGAATTACGAATATTTTGCATCAGAGTAATTATTAATCTTCCTTTTGTTATGTACCTATAATGCTCGATTGGCACGAAAAATTTTTATTCAGTTCAAGTCAACGAGAAATCATCTTCTCATAAACTTAGCACATCATCATTTTGATCATATTGTATAACATATATGACGATCTGATGGATGATGGCATTAACTATACATTGTTGATTGCCGTGCGCGGGAATTTCAAAATCATCAGACATATATAGATGGCTACAATACTTACAAAATTATTACCATTCAAAACAGGAAATCGAGGAAAATGAGTTTGAAACTGCACTACGATTTGCTATCTCAACCAGCGAGGGCTCTGTATATTTTTTTGAAAATCTGCGACATACCATTCGAATCGAAAATCATCAATTTAGCTAAACGCGAGCACTTACAGCCAGGATACGAAAAAATTAATCCACGTCGTAAAATTCCTGTTCTGGAACACAATGGGTTCAGACTTTACGAAAGGTGAGTATAATATTTGTTTAATTTCTTTCGAATAAAATATTTATGTATAAAAATTTTGTTTTTTGTTCAGCGTGGCGATTTTACGATACCTGTGCCGTGAATTTAAAGTCGATGATCACTGGTACCCAAAAGATTCCAAGGCTCAAGCCAGAGTAGACGAGTATCTCGCCTGGCAGCACTTAAATGCAAGGCATCCCCTTACTACGTACTTTCGGTTCAAGGTAATTCATTCAGATTTATTTTGTGATTTTATAAAGTAATCCATATTTTATAAAATTTGTACGCTCAAATATCTTGCCTTTTACAGTATTTACTTCCACTTATAACGGGAAAACCAGCGAAATCCGACAAGGTTTTGGAACTTGAAGGCGAAATGGTTGAAAGTCTGGATCTGTTTGAAAATGTTTGGTTGAAAGATAAGCCTTTTTTG
>UCQR01053804.1:33506-48438 GCA_900474235.1 Cecidostiba semifascia
GATATGTGGTGCTCTATTTGTTCATTGATAACAAAACTATTATACACTTTAAATATAATAAAACTTTTTTCCTAAGTTTTATGCGATAGTTGTCGTAAAAATTCAAACCGAGATAATCATTTGAGATTACAACAGCCGGAACAAAACTCAGATAAACTAAAAAAGATAAGTTTGAGGAAGAAAAATGTTTGATACAACAAGTGTTGTAAAAATCAAGTTCCTGGTGACAATTGTAACACATTACTTAAAACTTTCTAATTTTTCCTCTAGGTTATCAGAGGTACTTCAACTACTGTTTACCACATGTCTGTCGCTTAGAACGCAACACCTGAAGAGAAAAATATCATCGACCTACCTATGACTGATGACGTGCTCCTGGAGTTGGGTGTCATGCTGTGCGCATATATACTCTCAGTCGAATACTGACTCCTGGATACCTCGGAAGTCACGTTTTTCGGCTCCTGCTGTCTCTGTTGTTGCTGAGCGGCTCTTTGCTGGTGCTGCTGTTGCTGCTGCTGTTGCTGTTGCTGCTGTTGTATTTCCCTGTTCACAGCCTTGACCCCGAGAATTTTAGCGTAGGAGGTCTGTTCGGGACTTAATGTCGCGTAGTCTACGTTTACTAGACTACCCCTGCGACTGTAATTCGGATAGGACATAGACGACGGTAGCCTAGGACTTCCAGCTGCCGCCGCAGCCGCGACTTCCGGAGGAGAGAAGTATCGCTGAACCAGACGATTGTCGACTTCCAGAAGAGATGCGCTGGGGCTGACCAGTGGAATAAGAGGGGGCATCCGTTGTTGCTGTTGTTGTTGCTGGTGTTGCTGTTGCTGCTGCTGTTGACTGCTAGCATGGGCAAATACCGCAGCTTCCATAGAGTTTATGGGCAGTCTGGATACGGTGTAGGGGTAATGCGTATTGTAGGCCAGAAATTGAGTAGATTTCTGATAGAGGTCCCTCTGAAAATAAAAAATAGTCATTAACAACAATAATGCGGAATCATTTCAATTTAAATTATTAACAAATTTATTATTTGAGAAATTTTTCTTTCAAAATAACTAGGGTGATCTCATTTTAATTCGTGCATCAAGAATCATTCACAAAAAAATATATATTTAAAAAAAAAAAGAAAAAAAAAGACAACATACACTCGGTCCGTCACTCCAAAAGCTCCAATCGAACGGCCCAGGCTCGGGTTTAGGCTCAGGATTAGATTTAGTTGCAGGTGCTTCACTCACCGAGAATCTAGGAGCGGGATACGAGAGAGCAATAGTCGCGGGTGTAATCGGCGGATAGTAGGTTTGTTGACGAGGTAGGGACGGCGTGGCCGGAAGTGGCACTTGCTGAAACGACGATCGCTGCGCGGCAGCAGCTGCCTGTTGCTGCTGCTGCTGCGTATCCGACGAAGGCCACCTTCCGGGCACGTTTCCACTTCCCGTGTAATTACCCACAGCCGTTGACACTGCTGCTATTTCGCTAGATGTCTTGTAGATGCTTGGGTTTGTCGACTGCTAAAATTGAGGAAATTAATTTTTTTATTATTTATTTTTACAAGTGTAGAATTAGTTCAAACACTCGCTTATGCAAAATTTCATTTACGCATGATAGTCGCTTAAAATGAGTAGGATTTTTAATAAAATACATTTTTAATTTCGAAGGTAATATCGAGCATAAAATGTGCTCAAGTAATTTCAGCCGCTTGGGTTGGTAGACTAAAAAAATCGAGGAAATGAAATTCTTTTATTATTTATTTTCACAAGTATAGAAAGTAGTTCAAACTCTCGCTTTACGTATAAATTTAATTTGCGAAAGATAGAAATATTCGTTGACCTACATCCTAGATTATCGTTTCCCACGCAAAACCCACCTGATAGTAACCCGGTCGAGTCTCGGCCATGGGAGTCGTCCTTTCGACCTCTTTTTTCATGGCTGGGCTGATAGTAACAGCCGCAGCCCCGTCCACAGCCTGCTTCTGTTTCATGAGCCCGGCCGCCCAGTTGCCCAGGGTCGGGAACTGCTCACCCAGTATTCTGGGCTGTTGGACCTGCGACTGCTCGTGATGCGAGGTCGAGGCCAACTGAGCTTGAGCTTGAGCTTTGGCTTGTTGCTCTGCATTTTTGACGTTCAGGGCCGCCTGTTCCAGAGCTTCGGTTGCTGGTAATAATGGCTTTAAACGGTGAATCGTGTGCAGCTGCTTCGGAAAAGCTTTTGCCTGCAATCGAAGAGATCGATGAATTTTTCTCTTTATTTTAATGCTACGCAGGCATTTTTATTTCAAGTGCCCACGGAGACATAAAATATTGATACTGCTATTCAGAATTGCGTGCATATAGACGGATCTATAAAAATCAACGCATCAAAGGAGAATTTCATACAGCTGGAATTACACCTTTCCGAGAATTAAAGCTTTTTATGTGAATGGCTCGAATGAAAACTTTTCTAACACAATAGTATTTTTTCAAACTGCTTCCAGGTCACCAAATTTTATACGAGCTTTCCGCGTTTTCACGAACAACCCTTTGTTCGATGTGATTTGATTTTATTTTCGTCGATGGAACATTCAAAGCAAAAGAAAAATCAATGCACACTAAACGAAATTGAATTTTATTATACCTGCTCAGGTGTCGCAGCGTTCTCGTGCAGCCTCAGTACATACGCCTGATGAGCCAAAGCTCGTTGATATTCCTGATTACTTCTCGACAGTTGTTCGGCATAGTGTCTTGCGTGTCGCTGATTCTGAGAAAGCAGCTCCACGGGACTCCACAAAGCCGCATCCTGCATGTATGGGTAAAGCTGAGCCGGTTGTTGAAGCTGTGGATGGTGGATGTAGTGTTCTCGGCCGAGGGTCGGTGTTGGCGTGGGCGCCGGAATGATCCGGGCTTTGATACCCTGGGCGTAGCTAGTTGCCCAGTGATTCGGCGTTACATCTGAAACTGCGCAGATAGATTCTCTCGTATACACGTTCGATTTTGCACATGTAGGTCAGTGCGTCATTCATGGATCAAGTTGAAATTTTACGAAGCTTTTATTGAATTAGGAAAATTAAAAACAAATGCGTATCGACCTCGAATCCGACTATATTTACAACTGGCTGTACTTATATTACAGTCGAGCTCTTAGCGTAATGCCCGTTTAATTAACTCTCGGCAATCCGACCTAATTCCTATATATTACGAATTGCAGGTTCCACCAAATGGGCGCGTAATTAATTGCCTTCCGGCTCCTCTCTCGTTACCCACATTAACGCACGCCCCCGCACATTCGACTTTCCGTACACAAATCAACTCTGCGATTTATGTACATTAACATGACCGCTGGAAATGTTATCAATGCAGCTTTTGCCACACAGTCATTGTCGCAACTCCGTTTATCTTTCAATACAACAAAACGTCCAAAGTCCAGTCGATCGATCAAACTCACCACGTCGCCGCTTTTTCTTCTCTTCCTTCTCAGATTGCAAAGGTACATCAGTCGAAGGTGGCCTCTTGGTTGCCTTGATTGCTAGATCCAGGGGTCGCCTGTCGTCCTTCACCACCTGCGCCTCGCCTGGACCTCCCTGCTGCTGTTGCACCTTATACTGGTGATGCTGTTGAGCTATCTCGGTCACAGCAACGCTGCTTCTCGCGTGTTGCTGCTGATCGGCAGCCCAGGCTCCGGGGACACTCGAGGCTATAAGGGCTTCCCTCGGGCTGTTTGGTGGTGCCCTGGCCTGAGCAGGATAGGCCGAAGGCCGAATAGCTGCTGGAGACGGTTCGCTGCTTGCAACATTATTCTTGCTCGTCAGTTCATCTATCATGAATTTTTTGTATTTAGAACTTGCTGCCATTTCAGCTGAGGATGTCGGAGGTGGTGGTTCCGAAGACGTTCGGGCGCACGGCTCGATGATCACAGATTTCGCTTGGTGGTGATTGCTCTGTGCAGAAGTTCATGAGAAAGTGATGTGAGAAACTTGTAGAGGACTAAATAGGACGATTGAGCAATCGTTCTGATAATTTTGAAGAAGAAAAAAAGTTTAATTACACATGAACTGATTGAAAAATTTTCTTTTTCGAGATATCATGTTGAGCTTATACACTCAATTTTATCTATAACGTCGCAAAATGTCAGTCAAGTACTTCTAAAGTTTTTTAGTAGCAAGGGAATGACTAAACATTATCTGATAACGTAGGCGTTGATTAAAATATGAAAAGAAGAATAAAAACAAAATTGTTTTAAAATTTATATATGAGAAACAATTTTTTTTAAATAGTCGAAACGCATATACCATTATTCAAACAAGGAAAATATCGGAAAAATTCTGTTTCGTGCATGGAGTATTTATTGTCTCATCACATAGGCACTGCCACGACTATAAACACGAAAACGTGCCATAGTAGCTTCACCTTACAAATGTGTGAGCGCATTGCAATCGTGGAGAAAATTTTGTAATAAACGCAGAAATAAAATGCATTTCGTGTCTTCTCGTCACGATGCAGCCGAGAGCACGTGTATAGCATTGATTCGCTTCAACGATAATTATGAAATGTTGTAAAAAACATAAAGTTTTGTTCCAGAACAAAATGTAGGCGTAATAGAGAAACAAAAAAAAAACTCATGACTCATTCGATTTAGTATTCGATTAACATATTTGAATGATAATAGCGCTATCGTAAGGCAAAACTTCATGCTTTGCGTGTGATAAATCAAAGTTTAGGAAAAAGATGGAATTGAACGATGTGCGATTAAATTATTATAAACGAACATGTTTATATCGTTTCAATTTATCACATCGCGCTCATATATCATGCTTAATATTCATTTGGGAAATCCCTCAAGGGTGATTTATAAATAACAATCAGTCTCTTATTACTGTTAACTCCGTGTATCTATAATTAGTACTTTTCTGTTATCATCCTTACTCCCACAATTAGTTATAAATCAATAAATCTCATTACACCACAGATAACACACGAGAAAAGTATATGTAAGTACGAGTAAAAATAATCATACCGTGCCGGCGGTGTGTCCACCGGGCGAATTCGTCGGAATCGGTATTGCAGCGTTGTTGGCCTGCCTCTCGTTGCTATTGTTGTACGCCTCGATGTCTCGTATAATCGTGGCAAATCCGTTGATCACAGGTTTCTGCTGTACCATCGTCCTCGGGCTATTCGCGCCAGCCTCACTATTATTACCCTGCGGCGGCGTATCCCTCCTCGCGACCATTGCCGACTTGTCCAAATTCTGACTCTCGCTATGTCAGAAAAGAATATTTATTATATCGTTAAATATTTATTTTTTCCTTTATTTAAAAATCAATCAACGTGCGTCTATGTAACGCACTCTGCGAGTTTCGAGTGAAGACAAAAAATAGATTAACCGTCCCAGGGACACTTGGATGCGCGTTTACCACTTCCCAAGGTGTGAACAATACGAGACCTCCGTGTCCGGAAAGTTAATATAAGCCAGTTTGAATTCGTGGTTCGCATGCTCGAAATCGTGATGCAGCCGTATAATGACGCGGCGAGCGTTGTTTACTCTCCAAGTGTCGAATTTTTATTTTATTGGTAGGTGAGCATTCTCACGCAGGCAGCACGCGCTGAACCGCCGATATAAATAAGCGAATTTTTTCATTCTTTTTCATAATAAACAAGATAAGAAACTATTACGAAGTTCTCTTGGCGATCCAAGTACAAAAAAAAATCGCGGCGCCTTATCGAACGATAGTACGAATCTCGAGTCGATTGAGTAACGCTTCTTGGTAGAAAAAAAATTTCCCCTTCGAAAAAAAGCAGCGGATAAGCCATTCGTTGAAAAAAGAAAAGAAAAGATTCGATAAAGCGGTGCATACAGAGTTACAGCGTGCTCTACGACTCACCTAATAACAGAGCTGTACACCCTCCTAGTGTCCTCAATCGTCTTCTCCGTCTGTTGCACAGCGCAATCGTTCCTGTTCTCGTCCTTCGACATGAACTCTTCTTCGATCATCCAATCGTTCGCCTCCGCCTCCTCGCAAAACTTCTCGAACTTGAGCGAGTCCTTGGCCTCGTTCAGCTTCCTCAGCAAGTTCGAGAAGTGATTGATCTGCCTGTCGCAGCCATCGATGATCTCCTGGAATTGAGCCTGCTGAGGGCTGTCCTCAGGCAGCAACATACTCGAGGCGCAGATCTTCTGCCTCGAGTCGATGGCCTTAGCCCTGAGCTCTCTGAACCTCTCGCGCAGTTGCTGTCGCCTGCCGAACCACTCGCGCTTTTTCTCGCTTAGACTGATGCCACTGCTACCACTACCGGTGCTGTTGGAACTGCAGGACTCTTCGGGTGGCTCGATAATCAGGATGTCATCGGTCTCCTCTACGTTGCCCAGCAGCGGCATCGACAGCGTGTTCGGAGAAGAATTCGGCCTCGGCTGTAGATTATGACCTCCTGGGTCCGGAGTACCAGGTGGTGCGGGCGTCATCACCGGGATATGTATGCTCACAGGAACGAGCGTCGGATATTGGCTGTGAGTCATAGAGCACGCATTTTTTTTTTTAAAGAGTCGATCATAAATCGGCTGTACTTTCATTATATATCTGTCTCTCTAGCGTGTTATTTCTAACTTGAAAAATCGTGATTTACAAACGTATATAATGCAGAGTCAAGCCAACATTACCAAAAAAAAAAAAATACTTACGCATCCTTGCCGAGAATGTAGTTGACGATAAACGGGTTTGGCGGTGTGGTCTCCTGAGGCAAGCTGATCCTGTCTGTTCTAGTCTCTTTGATACCGAGTTCCGGCACGGATGGTATCATGATCTCAATGCTCTTGGCCTCGCAGCCTCCGGCACCCCTCTCGCCACCCATACTGCTCTCCTCCCTCGGCGGCGTCACGATGCAGTACTTGGAACTGTCCTGCTTACTACACTCGTCCTCGTTTCTCTGCTGTTGGGAGCTCGGATGCTGAGCCGTGGCAAGGTTGTCGGGTTGGCTACCGATTTTCTTCAGTCTAAGTGGCGGTACCATCTTGAGCTGACTAGACGATGACTCGGTGATGCTACAAGGGACGACGACGTCCTCGATAATTCGCGCCCGAGGCGACTCCGTCTCGGCTGAGACGCCATTACTCGGTTCTGCCGTGTCTAAGTGAGACGGTGTTGATGCTGCTTGTCCCGATGGTGGTGTGCTCTGGCCGTTGAATCGACTGTTCTCTGGAAAGAAAGAAGAGAGATATATGTAATTATTAAGACTCGATCATCTCGAAATCAAACACTTATTATATTATCAACCGCTCGTGTAAAATCGACTTTTCACGGAAATCGGAGAGAACAATGCACTTGGGGAAAAAAAGCGCGCGTGGTACGCGATGAAAAAAAAAAAAAAAAAAATCACCTGACGTTTGCACCCTCGAGATCTCCATTATTTATATGCCATACGCGCGGAGGGGGAGAGTATACGCGCGCAGCGACGGCTGCAGGCTCGAGAGAAGCGTTATATAATAATTACACTGCGTTTGAATATATACATGTCGTTTCACGGGAGTAGTGTCCGAATGAAATTACTGTAATTTTCCTCGTACAAATTCATGGAAAATTGAAGGTCGTTTCCTTTATTATTATTCTAGATCCTACACCATATATATATATGCATCACGCTGACACGAGAATTAAGTTATTACCACACCATACGTGACACTTGGACGTTACATAATCCATTGGGTATTTAAAATCTTAGCCACAGAATATAATGAAGAAGAATAAGCAGTCATCGTTCTTGCACAGAAATTAACGTCCCTAATCGACATCCGATCGAACGCACATAACCGCACCTCACGCTTGCGATAACGATCTCTCACTCTCTCGATCAACTGTGTATACTTATATAAAACAGCGCGCACTTTACGCTCACACTTTGAAGATTTCGGAAAAGAGAGAGAGAGAGACAGAAGCGCACGTGCCCGGCAACAAAAGCGGCAAAACTATAAGCGCGAGAAAGAGAGAGAGAGAGAGAGAGAGAAACGTTATTCTGTATTACGTGGCCTTTCCGCGCATGCCTCTCTTATCTCGAGTGCGTGCATAGCGCTGGCTCACGCCGAACAAATACATATATACATGTATAATATAACGCCCGGCTTCTATCACACCTTTGTCCACTTTATTTTTTCGTTCGCGCAATTGCAACAAAATTTTTCATTTCATTACCGCGTGATGCCACACTGCGTATATTATATGATACACCTGATGCACTATTTATACTGAAGTACACACACACACACGAGTCTGACGGGACGACGTCGTTACTACTGCAGCGCGTCTGCTGCTGTGATGGGTATTTCCGTGCTGAGAAATCCACTCGGCGGAATCTTCTTCTTCTTTTTTTTCTCTCTCTCTCTCTCTCTCTCTTTTCGAGATTATTCGTCCGTTGAAGATAAGCCAGTGCAGAGTCCGATGATGACGATGTTTCCCTCACGATGACACGTGCGCTCACCACGTCACTCTCGTTTTCACGCGTGTGCAATTTCCATATTAATTATTCTATTATTCTTATTATTATTGAGTTATTGGGTATTAGAAAAACTTCAAGCTACTCGATCTCGTGCTGGCACATGACTACGGCGCACACTTGTACATACCGGAAAGCGAGCCTCCACGAGGAAAAAAAAAAAAAGAATTATGGTGTACACAGTA
Organism: Cecidostiba semifascia; assembly: GCA_900474235.1. NCBI lineage: Eukaryota > Metazoa > Arthropoda > Insecta > Hymenoptera > Pteromalidae > Cecidostiba > Cecidostiba semifascia. Next base: position 42,142 of record UCQR01053804.1, read on the forward strand.
TCGCAGCGCCACCGACGAGCGAAAAATTCAAAAAGTTATGCTTATACACATACACGAAAGAGAATATATATTAATACAGCTCGTTACTCCACGACGTCCGACATGCTATTGAGCCTCAGTGTGAGAAAGAGAGAGAAAATAAATAGTTCAACAGGTTCACATGTGTGTGATGTACGATATATCGGACGGATGATAACAATTGCGCGCTGCGAGTCGATCGTTGCGTCACGTCTGAAGCTTTTTCGAAGACGCGCGCGCGCGCGCGCACAGCTGATAACGATATTGTATTTACGAGAGATAAGACTGTATGCGAGCCTGTATTGCCTCGTGCTGCTGCTACTGCAGATGTGGGGAGCTTTTATAAGCGACGGAGCAGCTTTTTTTTCGACATTCGAGCGAGACGACTGCTGGGGTTCGGAGCTACTCGGTAGAGGATATGAAAGCTATATATAGTCTGTCAGAGTGAGAAAAAGTCGTTAGGAGATTAAAAGCGTAATTAGGGTTGCACTCCATGTATAGTTACGCAGCTTAGCCATCAGGAGGATTAAGAGGATTTGCTGTTAACAGTAGGGCTGAATTTTCTGCATCCGATGGAATAGTATAACGGCTTAATTAGACTGATGCTGGCGAGAGAGTATTTAGAGATGAAAAAGTTTCGGATCTTATATTTGCACGTATTAGCCATGGTAACTGCTGAAACGATTATATATACTATACAAAGAACAAAGTTATAATAATAGAAAAATTCAAGTCGCAGTTGTCAATGTCAACTGCTTCACGTGCTTGCAGTCGTACGCACTATAATATCATGGACAAAATATAAGGCAAGACAATTTATAGCCCTAAGTAAATTGCGACGTATGATGAGTCAACGGCAGTGTAAACGGTGAAAATGTGCAGCGTAAACATTGTCGTTAAGAATATTTTCAGCAATAAAATACACTGCGCGGAACAAATAATAAGGAAAATTTTTTCACGCGCGAATAACTCAGACAAAAGTTATGCAAACAGTATTAGAGCGCCGGAGATTTCATATATTAACAAATCCGCCAACGGTTTATCTGCGAGTTTAAAGTACTTGAGAGGCATATAATTATCAACCTCGATAATACAACGCACTCGAAACGCGTCTCTGAAAAAAAGCAACGTTCGTCGCCAGCGTCACACACACATACATAAAGATTAGACGATTTTTGAGGAAGCCAATTCATGTTTAGTCACGCCTGTACGATATATGATATGTATATATTATACTGAATATTTACGCATTGAACGTTAATTCTTTATACATATACATCACGTTTTTGAAGAGTGAACTAATATAGTAGTCGGTTGCGAGATATGTACACTCTCGCGTGATAATCTGGATCCGGAGTGTCATCCGCTTATAAATGAGCTTCTCTCTGCGTGTTATCGGCAATTTCGCATATAAGAGATTATCCTTATAGCCGCAAAAAATCTCGGAGAAGAAAAACAGCCATTCCAGTGAAGTCCGAGAGTTAATCGAGTACATAACCGAACAACGGATTCTAATCACACAAAACTCGTTAGCTACGAAGACAAGCGCATCCGACATCGGACAATTTAGCATTCGAATCCACTCGGGAGCACTTTACGACCCTCCGTGTAATCAGCTAAGATACAGCGCGTACGCAGTAATCGAATTGTTTGCTACGGACGGACGCCTGTCCGGAGATGCAGTGACACGATGTAATGTACATCCGCAATGGGCCTTTGATCGAATTATTAACGCTTGTGGCAGATACGACTGGATGTCCGCAGTGTAAACAGAATCGAGCGAGGGCATTATTGATGGCGTGTATTATTGTGCAGTTGAAAAAAGAAAAGAAGGAATCGATGAATTCCCCAACGGTGTAATAATGCAGCTCATATTTTATGTAGAGCGCTTGCTATATTTAGAAGTGCAGGTGGCCTTCTGTTTAAAATAAATGTAACGTTGTTGCGCAAGTTTTTAAATGTATACAAGAGAGGAATCGTCGCTATATGCTATATGGAGTGCATGTTATCGGTTATTTTTGTCGAGCAAATGTGTTTTAATTTTCGTCTAGACGCTGATCAAATGATTTAAAAACACTCCGCAGTGGATTGTTTATACGCTGGCAGTAAAAAGAAAGCAAGAAACAGCATGAAATTTTCAGCAATATCCTCCTTATCAATCATTACAGCTATCACTCAACAAACATATACTTCATTTTTTTTCAAATATTTAAAAATAGATACGAAGATCTGTCGAGCTTAATTTGATTAACTTCGCTTTGACATTGATAAAAGAAAAATAACGTTTCCTATACTAAATTTCGAAATTTCAAATAGGTCTTGCGTATAATGCGCGTAAATTATATAGCTATACTATAGATTCTAATGCGTCGCTGTTTTAAATATTAACAACCCGACAACGTACAGACAAAAGAGTTCTGAAAATGCAGCACTTTAAAAATCGATAACCATTTTCCAAGCTTCTCGGAACTTACTTAACGCGAATATAGAAAAAAAAAACTAAAACTCACCATTGTTTTCTCTTTGTCCCAAAAGTCCATTTTTGTTCTGCTCCGCTCCATTAACTTCCACCCCCTTCTCCACCTCGTTTTTTTTCTCGGAATTCTTCTGTTTGTCGTTCTTTTCTTCTGGAGATTTGCCATTTTCTTCGTTAAGCGATGTAATTCCATTGACAGACTGTTGTTGGAGTTTTTGGTGGAGGGCGACCGGAGCAGCAGCAGCAGCGCAGAGCTTGCGACGTGGTACCGGTGGTGCTGGTCGCAGAGGCAACGATCGGTTAGGCTGGACCGAACAGTTGAAAGAGGGTAAGTCGCGTAGAGCTGAGGTGAAGCCAGTGGGAGTTTGTAGTCGTGTGGCAGGTTCCAGCATAGTCGAACTGATGCTGCTGTGATGGTGCGAATCTGCTGTTATACAAACAAAGAATCATAAAATATTAATATAGTTCACAAAACAATAATATATTAAAATATTAATTTTTTAATAATCATTTACAATAGCGAATAAAGTTTATTTAAAAAATTGTATGTAAGTATAATCAATCACTGATTATTTTAATGTGTAAACAATCACCCTCTATTTCCATTAATGAACCCTCATGGCTTTTTAAGTCTTCAAAGAAGTTAAAATTCTCTTCATTTTCAATTGTAATGTCTTTGCCTATTTTATTATTAACATTATATTCATCTTCAGTTGCAGGAAGAGCATTTCTCTCGGGAATTTTATTTTTATTGTTTTTATCAAAAATAACTAACATTTTCTTTTTAACTTTAAGCGTCAACGTCCGCTCTATACCTTCAAATGTTGGTTTTTCTGATACATGGGTTTCCCAAAAGCACAATAAAACGGGCAGAACATTTGTCCTTTCATTTTTTAATTCGTTAAGCACAGTTTGGGATGTCTTGATGGGATTCATTGACTTATGGTACATATCTAATGTTATTAAATTCGTAATTTTATTCTATTTTTTGGATATACATGAGAGAAAATATAAAAATACGTTAAACTATACATAAAAGTGTTATTTATATAATTGTAAAAAAAATTATAAAAGCAAGATGATTGATAAAAGCGATTTATGGCAGGTGTATTTCAGACAAATGTGAATGAATAGAATGAACTATGATTTTTACCACAACAATAGCATAGTTTTGTTGAAAGTTTGGCATTATCCTGCTTTTGGCTATGGTCTGGCTGGTGACTTTGTTTATAAATTTTCTTTCGTCCTTGTTGCGTTCTTCGGAATTGCGATAAAGAAAATAATCCAGCTTTCTGATTTTTAACGTTTCCGTTTGTATGAGTTAATTTTTCATAAGTTTCAGTTTCAGCCCATTTGACTTTGGTCGCTATTTTTATTAAATCGTTGAATGATCCTTCTGTCTCAAGGACTTTAAAACAAAGTGCTTTTGATTTTACACCCTTAGTCAATTGTTCTTTAATTCTATATTCTTTCACTGTCTCCTGATGTTCATGTTTCTGTTGCTTAAGTTCAAATCGCGCAGTATATTCTTGTGGATATAGATTTTCTTCCAACTTTTTCACTAAATCTTCAAAAGAAAATTCAGAATCTTGCGGTGAATCCGGTGCACAAATAGAGCACAGGATTTCGTAAACTGGTATGCTCAACTGTGTTATCAAAAGAGCTTTTCGTTTTTCTTCTGGAATGTCATTCAATGTTATGAATGAATTAAGTTGTTGTACGTAAGCTTTCCAATTATCCCCTTTCTTAAAAGTATCCAATCCTGCCGTTGACATTTTGATATTTATTGCTGGATTATTTAAAGCTTTATTCAAAAACTACAGTCACAATTACATTAAAAATTTTGTAATTCATTAAAAATTGTTAACAGTACATAGAAAAATTATGTCACAAAAGAAAACTTAAACATCAACAGTAGACAGTTTGTCGGTCTTCACGCTCACATCACTTCTGTCGGACGATCAAAGAGTACCTAGGTGTTATAGGACTCCAACTCCCTTTCGGGACTGTCTCTCCTGAATGGTGTTGATTCGCCGGCGGCTCCACATTGCCATCGCAGGTGGGGAAAAATGCGCAGAAATCGCCGCTACAAAAGGACGATCACCTCCTCGTTTTGCCCTCCCGCACCTTCCACCTCCTGCATCACCCCCCACGCACCCCACGATACGCAGGGGTGCAACCGCACGACGACTGCTACCAGCCTTCTACCGCCACAACCGCTCATAAATACATTAACCACCGTGTGCGGTGCGTGCGCTAAACGCCAGACACGCGTCTATTATAACGTACACACATCAAGCAATAGGTATTATGCCGCAAAAAAGGAAAAACCAGTCCACTTTGCCTTTCAATATTAAGTCCATTCGCGGTCACGTCTCTTTTTTTTTTCTTCTATATAGAAAGACATCAGGCTCACCATATATAGGAGTATTAAGAACGATGAAACATTCAGCGAGTCTTATAATACGTATTGGTATAACGCTACTCCATATTGTGTGGGTTTAGTCCTTATAGTAGAGATTTCTTTCCCTCGAAGTGGTGGTGCAATTGCAGCTGGGTGTATAGGTGAGCTACTTAATTATTGACGATCTTTATAATAGAGGCTGCCGTCGGTTTTTTTTACGGGGGGTTGGCTTTTTAGTACACGATATGATGGTCGTGGTGGTTTTACCAGGAGAGATTAGCTTTACGGTTTCGTGTGTGTTTATGTTTGTGAGATATGGGATGTGAGTAATTGCTTTATTACAGCGATAAGAGACTCGTGAGTATAATTAGAACGAAAGTTAGCTGGTTTTATGGATTTTTGGAGCTGATATAATTGTTGTGTGAACATGCAAGTATTTTAAAAAATGAGTAATTCTCTAGGTTTTTCTCTAAAAAAAACATTCTATTTTCTGATAAATGCTTTTCAATTTGAAAAATATGCTAAACAAACGACAAAGAAAATTTACTACAGGTGGATAACTGACTTTTCGTGTATACCAAGAGTAATGAATAAATTAAGATACAGTAGCAAAAGTAACAAAAGCTAAGAACTAAAAAACTTCTTTTTAAATATTTTCTCCTTGTATACTATCCATCCACACTAAAAAAAATTTCAAAAAGAGCAACAACAATAGCACGATTCAAAATTCACATACATCGAAGCTTACTTCTCTACACTCAAAAGCCCATTCAACCCGCACTCAAAATCCCACGCGCACACACACACAATTCACTGCATATCAATAAAGCCAACTTTGCGGCTCGGCAGTTCACTCCAATTCACCACAATCAACGCTCCCGATTACTACTATATACGCGCGCCTACACTTTCTCTCTGTCTCGCGTATAAGTACTTCAATTTATCTCCTCCCCGGAGGCAAGAACGATAATCCTACACGCCGGTATTTATAACCGAACACACGCGACGGTTAATCGCATCGCACGCGTACACACACACGTGCAACGTATATACCGGTCAATTAGAAACTCGTTAGATAGGAAAGATTTTCAAGTAGAGCTAGCGTGAAAGCTACATCAACGCAACTACTCACTTCGAGCTTCCTCGATGTACTGCATAGCCTCGTAGTCCTTCAGCGGCCCAGAAAACTACAGGCTGTGGTGGTGGTTGTGGTGTAGCCTACTCCCTCTCGGTACATACACTACACTGTATCGTGTAGACACAGCACTAGTCAACCCCTCGATATATGTGTCCGAGGCTACACTTCCACTCACACACACTGTATATTATATGTATTTATTGTACACGTAGCTTACTAATAGGACACGACACTGGACAAATTTCGCGCTCGCAAATACAC
>UCQR01053807.1:19143-34673 GCA_900474235.1 Cecidostiba semifascia
CACACACACATCGCGTGAAAAGCTCGGAAAGGCGTCAGAAGCATAAATCCCCGAGGCTTTTGCGTAATTATTGCCGCGCTCTGACTTCAAAGTGCGCATATACGAATATTGAAACGCGATCGAATATGCACGAACGTGTGTGTACGTGTATTCGCTTGTTTATTGCTTATGGATTATTTCATCGGTGTGGGCTTGGCGCAGCTTCGAAATTTCTCTGCACACATAATGTCGAGTATTTATATGCGGCTCGTTTAACTAGACTCGTTTTGCCGCCGCCGCTCTCTCTTTTGCTCTCTCGCATATATACAAAAGCTACAACTTTTGTGCAGATGAGTATACACCAGCGGGATAATGAAACGATCTCTTTCTCTCGCTTCCGCGCGCAAGCTTTTGTATGTATCGGCGAGATTCTTGTTATGTCTGCTATGTTGGTTGTATTGTTGCAATGGATAAGCGGGATGTACGTATATACAATACATATTTATTTATTTATTTTTTTGCTTTTGTTTCTATGAAATATATTATTAGCGAAGCTATGTGGATGTATATAGGTGTGTTTTTCAATACACACACATACACGTGCACAGAGTCGCTGGAATTGAAGTAATTCTCGATGAAACGGCGCCGTACACGCGGATGACGCGATAAATAACGCCGAAAAACAGCAGAGAGAGAGAGAGAGGAGAGAGAGAGAGAGTAAGAGAGAGCGATATAATCCGGTAGAGCCGCGTGAAAAACGATATCGGCTAGGCCGCCCGCGGGATAAATCAATTTGTTTACGGCTGTTTAAAAAGTTTTGGCAGCCCGACGCGAAAAATCACACAAGGATAAAGAACAGCGCAAAAGCATCCTAGTATTAAAAGCATGAAAAACAAGCAGTCGAAAGCCGCGGCTTTGTGAAAAAAAGAAAAAAACCTGCGCATAATCGAATCGAGGTGACGTGTCGGGCGCGCGTATGAAAATCGTCAACGCGGCCGATTGAAAATATATGTATATGCGCGTATACATATATCGAGCGGCGAAAATCGGAAGAACGAGAAAAACGGTTATTACTTTATACAAGCGCAAACTACAGTGTGCTTCTTCGTGTGTGTGTGCGAGGACGTGTACAGGTGTGTATATATACATATCGAAAACGTCGAGGGACAGTGCGCAAAAAACGCGTATCCGGGAAGCGCCTGAAGCGACGACGATCAACCGCACACATACACGCGCGCGCACGCTATAGCATGACAAGTGGGTCGCTCGCTCTCGAAATTCGAGCACCTCAAACGGTTTGACATTCGATTTGGCTCGCAGTCCCGCTCTGTTGTTGTAATCCACGAAATATCTCTTGGTGATTCTGCGCGCGTGCTATATTCGCGCCATATAGTATATATTGTGCATATGCGTTGCGATCGAAAGAGACGCAGCGACATCTATATAACCAGACGGCGGGAAATTCGAATGCGTGTGTGGATTTCTATGTATGCGCGTCAGCTCATAATACAAGCTGCAAAAGTATAAAGCAGTCTGTCCGAAGTTGTAGTCAGACGTGCTTATGACAGGTATACGACGAGAGAGAGAGAGAGAGAGAGAGAGAGAGAGAGAGAGAGAGAGAGAGAGAAAGAGAGACATCAGACAGCCAGAGAAAGGAGGGGAAATTGACGTATCGGCAAACTTGCGGAGGATTTTATGCGCTTCCGTAAATTTTGCAAAGGCGTAAAGTTACCTGCTATGCCTGTAATAAATCGCTCTTCCATTCTTATTATGTGATGGGAATATTGAATGACGTTCCTTCTTTTTTATCTCTCTTTTCTCTCACAGCTTTTTGTATTATGCGGTTCTGTCATTTCAATAATTTATATAATATATGCACTCTCGTATAGTTTCACTTATATTATACGAGTTACTTTTATTTCCTCTTTTCATTGGAGTATAACTAACCGTATACACACAAATTTTGCAAACTAGATATAGACTCCGGCCGATTTATCTTTCGATATACGTATATAACCCCTCTATAAACGAAGCAACGAGCTGAGTCTATATACATAACGCTGTCTATCACTCTCGGCCGTATCGTATTCCGCAGTCATTCAATTTCGACGGAAGTTCGAAAGTCAGAAATTAATTTGGTCCTTATAACGAAGATCGTTAACTCGGATAAGAGTATAGCTCTCGCGCATATAGTCGAACTCGCCTCGCGGCTGTATTATATAGCCTCTCTCTCTCTCTCTCTCTCTCTCTCTGTCTCTCTCTCTCTCTGTCTCTTTCCCCCATCGGACTTTATACATAGCCACAGAAACAAGACTCAGGTTTATGTGTGTGTGCGTGTGTATATACACATCGCATCAGAGCAGCGCAGGCAATAAGAGCATATAAGCCAAAGTAGGCAAACGGAATTGGTGCGGAGCACGCGATACATTCCTGAGACACGCTTTTGAATATATATATACGAAAGTTTCTTGCGCGCGTGTATACGTATTATACACAGCAGTAGTAGCAGCCCTTACAATTAATGCTGCCAAGCATGCAACGCAATACACCTATATACGTGTTTATCGATTGAAAAGTGAAGCAGTAGCAGCCACTCCTAAAACTTCTCTCTCTCTCTCGGTAACAATCAGTTTGTTTCCGTGCGCGCGGTTGGTTATAAATCGCCGAAACTCCCGATTGAGCTTTTCGCACAAGAGAGAGAGAGAGAGAGCTAGGCGCACATACAAAAGCCCATCGAAATTTCCAGCACACACGCGAAATAAAGAAGGCGCCTATACTCGTTCGGGAGGCGAAAACAACGGGGATAGAGTTGGAAAGTATAGGCGGACGTGTTTCTCCTTTCTGAGAGCAGTAGCGGCCGTGTTTTTTCTCGCGCCGCCTTTCTCTCTCTCACTCACTCTTTGTTTTACCATCTATAACTCCTTCGGGGCTATTGTCGATCGAGAGAACTGCGAATTTCCAGCCATTACCGATCGATTCTTGCTTTCGACGTCTATTATTATTATAGGAAAATAGATTATTCAAAGTTATATTAATCGTATATATATATGTGTGAGTAGGCTTTAAAGTCACCGGTCGTCGCCGCGATTGTATATTAACGATTATATAACGTTTAATATTCAACTATAATTTCTCTCGTATAAATTATCGCGCATAAATGCCCTCTCGTGATTTTGAAAGGCCGCGGAGAATAAAAGTGTAATTAAAGCAGGCGTGGTGTTATCGGGCAAGTTATACATTCGCGTCGATTAATTTGAATAAAATACCATATTAAAATCGGACGTTAAAGCTGTGATAGCGATTACTATAATGCTCGCTGGACAATAATCAAACGCGCGCGCGCGCCGCCGATTTTCTGGCCGAATCGCTGCGCGCATATTATAATCTGTAAACAATGATTATCGGCTAAATAATTAGCGCGGCGATTCGTATTATCGTTAAACGCTTTGCGACTCTCTCTCTCTCTCTCTTCTCTGGCAAATTTCGGACAAAAAGTATAACAGCTTTATGCGCTATTTCTCTCGCTTTATTATATTATATTGCAAAGCTCGATGATCCGAACTGTATAACTATTATTATAGGCACGATATAACGATAAACCAAATAATCATTTGCGATATTCAAATATATCGTTATACTGCAGCTGTTATTATGTGAATTTCGAACCACAATATACACGGGCGTGTATTATAACCGCAGCGTCGTCGTCGTGATACGACTTTTTCTTCACGGCCTTCCTTTCCCTTCTCTCTCTCTCGTCTGTCTATGTATACACGTATATATACAACATCAGGGAAGCACTTGAGTTGCTACAGTTCCCACGTGTAGGTTTCTCCGTGTGTATACGCATTCACGCACGTATAATACCAGCGCACAGTTCGGCCAGTCAACGACACTTTAAGACGCCGCTCCGCCGCCGGCAACCTGGGGTCGCTGTCGTGCTCCCTCATGCATGCTTCCGTTCCTTCTTCTTTCTCGCATATATAGCCGTGCGACCTTGCCTTCTATACACCCGACGACGACGACGACGAAGTTTTATTTCGTATATTATACTCTGCGGTCTCTTTCTCTTTTTTTTTTTTTTCATTACGATGTATTCACTCGTTTTGCTTTATTATTTATAGACACGTTGTGTTATATTTATTTTGATTTTTATAAACTCGTTGCCCTTTTTACGTCTGCGGCTTTTCCTTCCTCTCGCTGCAGAGGAAGCCTTATATTAAAGATTCGCACACGTGCGGCGTTCGCATTTCTTATGAGAAATAGCTATACTGCCTCTAATATATACAAGTGCGCTTCTCTGTATATTAGAGTGTATGTGTATTATATACACACAAAAGCAAGCGCTGGAATTTCATCAAGTCGTGTTGTACTGCAACGAGCAGTTATTTACGACTCAAACTACTCCTCTAGACTCGATGAACCCTATACCACACAGCATTTCCGAATTCCAAATCAGTCACGAAAAAGCAGCTTCATCACTCTCCAATCACTCGAAACGCGCGCGCTCTCTCGGCTCCCGCAAGCTTTTTCCGATGATGATGCTCCGCATCTTCATAAACAACAGCAGCCAGCACAGCAACGTCCCAGAGCTCATCGTTGACCCGTTTCCCACCGAGGGCCGGTAACGACAGTCGCGCAAATACACCCGGGGCTTTTCCGCAACGGAGCTGCATCAAGAGTCGCATATATACAGCACTGTATACAGCAGAGAGTGTGATAGAGAGAGATAACGCGCAGAGAATCAAGAACGTTGATGCAGCCCATTCAATCGCCATCTTCGCCGCCGGTCGTATCTGCGCGTGAAATCGAGGATGGAGTGTCTATATGGTACACACACATATATATATAGGCGTCACGTGATTTGGCAGCTGGCCAGTCTGCCTCCAACGTCCATCTCTGGGCGCGAGAGCGAGTGCATGTGAGTGGTGTTTTGCATATATACTGGAGAGTAGTATATGCTATGGCTATATATATGTATATATACGGCACAAGGTGTATACGTGCGCGCTTATATCCTCTTGACGGGACTCGCAAAGTGCCGGCGTCTACTACTCTTCGACCGAGAGCTTCATCCTCTCCCGCACGCGCGTTTTCTCTCTCTCTCTCTCTCCGTCTATAGATATAGTATGTAGAGGAGCTTTCACCCATACAATCCGGAAACTTGATGGATTTTTGGATGCGCGTTGTATACATAGCTTTTTTTCACGCCTTCATACTTTTATAGAGTATATAGCTGCCATTGATTCGAGAGAAGCTGCCCGTGATTTCGAGGTGTTATTTTGAGATTAACAATTCGATCACCGAATCTTCATCTATGTCTAATAAAAAACGAGAGAGAAAAAGAAACGCGCAGCATATGTTTGATTTAAGAAGGCATCACGTGTGTATCGGAATCGAGTTATTATAGCGAAGTCTTTTGCATTATGCAGGCGGCTCTCGAATAGCTTTCCTCGTCGTGTGCGATGTCTCTGTATGAAAGAATAAAAGCAGCTATCCTACAGTCGCGTATATTCGAGTGTGCGCCATTAAAAATAAAGATACGCTATATATACATCCTCTCTCCTTCTGCAAACTTGCAGTCCTATAAAAAGCCGGAATACAGAGGCGAAACTCGCGTCGATCCGTCCTGCAATTTGTCGCGAGAGTGATATGCAATCGCGGGAATTTCGTTCGACTTGTATTTTCCGCAGCGAACGACACAACACAGCGTATTATACGTATACCCCATAAGGCGTCGATCAATTCTCTCCTTCTGTATATACATATATGTGCGCGCACGCGGGAGGAATATGGCTAGTTTATGTAAAATATTTCACGGCCTCTCGTAACGCGACTGGGAGCCAAGTGCCTGTGACAATTCCAATTCCATCGTGCGCGGATTTTCCAGGAATTTATAAAGGTGAAGGCGGTATAGACGGTAAAAGCGTGTACTTGCTGAACGCGCGCATGTGTGTGTGCGTGGTATATATATATATATATATATACCTATACGTTGGCTTTATGCTCGTCGTGGATTGGCTGAGGCGAGATTTTTTTCCTCACGTTGGGATGGGGAATCGGAGAATGGAAACAACGGTATATATAGCAGGGGGATTCTCGACACCGTACGAGTGAATTTCCAATTGGCGCGAGCTATATATACATAGCGAGAGAGAGAGAGAGCGGGTTTATATTTCGGAGATGAACTGCCAGTAGTATATGGATTCGTATATATACGCGCGCTTGTGGAAAATATATATTCAAAATTGCACGCATATTGCCGTCGTATTTTTCTATATATTTACATCAATTTTTTTCCCCACTCTTTCTGTTGCAGGTGGGTTTCCAAAAGAGTACTTCGAATCCAAAGCCGTCGCCGTACCGTAAGTTTATAGCGCAACGTAAAATCCGACCGGCTTGGAGCACACAGTATAATATATACCACATATATACATCTATATATATATATATATATAAACGCCGTTGAAATTCATTCCCAGTGCTGCGCACACAATACGTCAAAAGCTTGCGCGCGCGCTCGCGTCTGTATCGAAAATTCGCTTTAATCAAAAATGCTCGTATATACGCCATACATCTCTCTCTCTCTCTCTCTCACTATAGAATTTGTCTCGCTCGCAATGTCAGAGAAGAGAAGAAACGGATATTGCGACGGGAGAATAAACGAGCTGCAGTAGGAGAAGTGGCTGAAGTGTCGCGGACTGGAAATATCCGTGCGAATATAATGTCGGGGGCGGGATTCTGATGTGCCGCCGCCGCCGCGCGGTTTTGCTCCAGCGCTATATACTACTCTGCTGGCGCACGGCTTCCAAGAAAGTAAACGATCGCCCCTATATATTCCTTACCGCGTCTATGTGCTACTCTGGCTCAAAGGAGTAAACGCGCGCTGCTGCTGCTGCTTCTGTCTAAGCAATTCTTTGTGCTATTTTCAACGCGTGAGCGAATAGACAGACGATCTGGGTATATACACAGGAGGAAATTCTTGCAGACAGCTACTGCTGAATATTTTCCAAGCTTTTTCGACAATTCTCTCTCTCTCTCTCTCTCTCTCTCTCTCTCTCTCTCGAGCTGTGTGTTCTGCTTCTGCTAAATTCACGAGCTACCTATATATACTGCAAAAGTTTCGTCTCTGTTCTAAAATTCCAAATTCTAAACAATGAAGTGTATAACAGACTTTTATATTAAAAAGAGAAAAAAAACACTGCATACATTCAAGAAGGAAAGAAAGAACGCTCATCTCAGCTAACGCAATAATTGCCTATAACTTTCAGACACCCCGTATACATTCGCTCCAAAGTAGGCGCCTCGCTCGCGGCTCCAAACACAAAGGCTTTTCCTTTTCCCGCGCGCTCGGTATATACACTCGCTGCTTCTCCCACAGCCGTTTCCGCGTTGCTGCACTATACACGCAGCGATATGCTAGCGCGATGTTTATATTTGCCCTCATCAAGAATCAAGCGTCGGCAGTGTAGTAGTACTGCACTTTTGTTCCCAGGACACACAATGCCGCGGCCATTATTATAAGCATCGCGCGCGCGCGACTTTCCCAACCTGTGTGCGAGCGACTTTTTAGGGCTCTCTCTCTCGAGTGTATAAGTGCGAGTTGTATATACCTCCGTATGTGTGTGTAGTGCGTTATAATACACGCTATGCGTGCGAATGTGACGCAATCGACGTAACGCGACTACTCTGCTGGATGCAATGGCCGAGCGCCAGATTTTCCCTGGCGAAAATAGCCGGCTAGTCTCTTACGCCTGCTGCTGATGCATGTAGGCTAAGATTGTATAGTGCGCTTTGCTCCAGCTGCTACCGGTGTGTCGCGCCTGATGTTCCATTTTCACCGCTGCGAGGTATATATTTGCATGTGCGCATGTATATGTACTTGAAAGACTTCAGTAGCACCGCGCTACTCTCGACGTGTGTTTATTTTTTTTTGTATATATGTATCCCGATACGAGTATGTACTCTCGATGATGATTTGTTTTTTTTTTTTCTGAAATTGATGAATTTATATATTTTTGATGGGTTTCGATTGTACGTTGATCCGAAGCACTCAAGAGTTGCGTCGAACTCTCGTATATAGCTTATATTTTACTCTTGTTTTTGTGACTGAAGAGCACTCGATGACTTTTCATGACTGTACAAAATACACAATTCGGCGCTCGAGCGTCGTTGAGTTTTTACGCGCTGAAATAATTGAAAATAATATGCAGAGGGAAACTTTTTCTACTGATCCTCTCGTGTAATGAATATCAACGCATGTATACGTCGGTATGAAAAGAAATTCACTGGTAATTGGTTTGTTTTTAATTTTCCCGCAATAAATATACGCGCAAAGTTGTCGGGAAAACGAACAAATAATAGCCAGTGATGAAAAATTTTAATGGTACAAAAGTAATCGGATGACCCGATGATTATGATAGTATTGAGGAGCGATACTACAACGTTGCTAGCAGTATCTATATATTCCGTGAATAAATAAAGTTATTCGAGTAATTTTTTTTTTTAATACAACTTTTTAAAATCAAAGATACTATATACGCGTGCGGTGTGTACAAATAAAATGATCGATTTCAGCGTTTGACTAAATTTGGCTTTGCTCGCCTCATAACATGCATGTTTATTTCATATGCTTTGTACGATATTTTGTAAAGTATATCGTTCAGATCTTCTTCTATTAAAAAAGTGATGACCGGATGTTGTGAAGTCTATAATTGAAGTTAGCGCTGAACGTGATTGGTCGACAGATGCATATCCGGTTTAGATGGCGCCAACATTTGAAATTTAATATTTGAATTTGAATGGTAAAGAGCTTAATAAAAACAATGGTATTTAGTTTCGTATTAAAGTTTGGGATTAGGTTCGTAATAATTAATTATAAGCCATAAAATACACGTAAATTACACTGTATTAAGTGATATATGTTTTTTAGAGAGAATACAAAATTAACCAGATACATATATCATATAGAATGTGGAAAATGTTAACGTTTGAGTGCTTTTTAAAATGTAAAAAAAGATAGCGCAGAACATCTATCGTTGAGTTTTTCATCCTCGATATTGTAAGCTCCTTTCAATTTGAAGAGTGCAATATTAATTACGTTATGTATCCGAGTAAACTGCATTGAATATACGCTAGAGGTTATATAAAGCTAGTTGTACATGTGCAGCGGGGATAGAGTAAATAATACGTCGAAACACTAAGCCCCCTGCTCGGGCACTAATTATAACGAAGCACATTAATTACAACAATCAATTATACTCCGCTAATTGTGCACTATACACGCTTCAGAATTTCTACAAATGCGATCAATTTTTCCTCGAATTTTTCCGCATTCACACGCATACACCAGCAATAAGGAAAATTCGTTCTCTCCTGCGCCGTGGCGGCGGTCACTATAACATATAGTTCCTCTCGCCGCTTTGTTAGCTTTCCATAAACGCGTCAGCCCACTGATGAAGTCGCGTCAGTCTGCGTTGTTGGACGCGACTGACAGGCGATCTGATCGTGCTCGCGATAAACCATCAGTGCTTGAGCGGCCATCAACTCCATCACGCTCTTGCTGGGTGGGGCAGTATGTATATGTATACGGCATACATGGATTTGAAATAAATCCAGTAGTAGTAGTCGGTTATAGTCGGACGCCTAATTCTTTCTCTATATAAAAGGAAAAGAAAAAATTTTTGTTCCCTTCCGGGCTACGCAGCTATATCCATCGAGCTCGATTCAGTCATATAAATATATATACACGTTCGAATTTATGAGCCGCTCTCTCTCTCGTCGAATATATCCTCCGTAATAGTCGCTCTCGGCCGGCGCGAGCGCGGTGATTCGCGGAACGGAAGTTAATCTCCTTTGCGCGCGCGAGTTGTCGAGGACACCCCCATAAAGATCTGCCGCATACGCATCGGGGGGCGCGAAGAGCCAAGAATATCGAATCCTCGCTTCAAGGAAATCCCGGCTAAATGTCCTTTAGCCTCGTGCATGAGCTATATCCTCTCAATCTCGCTCTCTCTCTCTCTCTCTCTCTCTCTTTCTCGGTTCCTCGTTAATCGCTTTTCTACGGCTCCCGGACTACCGGTCGATAGTTAATCCTGATTATCTGGGCTCTCAATGTATATATGGAGGCCTGTGTGCCTCACCTACACCTCTAGACCTTCTTGCTCTATTGTATATGTATATGTACACGTTATATACCTATATGTACGCGTGTGCGATAATACCTCCATCGCTCGTATGCATGTAAATGTGTGCGAGGTTATATGCATGCGTATACGTATATACGCATCAGGTGAATCGCTAAGGCATCTACGTTACAGCAGCAGTAGGTATAATCCGGCAAAACGGCGCTGCAGTACATCGGTCTGTGGAACGATTGACTAATGGCCGTATAATATTCTTCGCGGGGTATAACAACGCCCGGGCATGAATAGCATCAGATTAACAGATACTTGCAATGCCCATGTAAAATACCTGCGCACGCGCGTCGAGTGTGTTAATATAACAAAATAGGCAGGCTGATATATACTGGAGACTTTTAATGTCGACAATTTTTAAAAGATTTACGCGGGTGTTTTCGAAAAAGCTTTGTTTTCGTTGTTCATTTTCGTTTATAATCTCTGATGGCTCGTATATCTTGCTCTCGGAGTACTTAAATTTTTTTATTGCACCTGCTCCCGCACTATATGTATATACGTATAATAGCCTTGGCGTGTGATGGAAGAGTCCGAAAGAGCCGCCGTTCGTGAAAACAAAGTCCGACGGGCCAGAGCAGCTTTGCATGTGCGCATCTGATCAAGCCCCGAGGATTTCGCGCATCTGTAATCCAATTAGAAAACAAGCCCGGGAGGGATTCGCATGCCGGGCTAATGTTTCTTGACACGATCTCTTTGTCCGCGCGAAATTGTTCCCGGCTGGGATTTACGAGAGCTGAACTGATGATGCCCGGATCGTAGATAAGAGACTATACTTTTAATCGGCTCGTTTAATGAGAAGACTTAAAATTTGATACATATGATATAATATATTATATATATATAAGAGACGAACACGTTTATGTCGTATATTTTAATTTGAATTTGTTCAATTATACGAGATCGTTCATCCTTTGAACTTTGAACGTTCAGATTGAGTAACGGCATAACGAATGCTGTAACACAAAGTCAACGGATCATTTGAAGTTTTCCAATTAATGCTGCAAACGTTCGTAAAATATTTCATTCATTTCGCATTCAAACGTACATATTATCCGTCCAATCAAGAGTTCTTATTTGCATTACGATTCATTAATCTCCTGAGCTGGCTTAGGTAGATTTCGTAGACAAACAGAGAGATTACAGAAAAAAAAGAAACGATTAGTCATGCTCATATAAGAACGGCAAACAAAGATGACGGTACACGCGCGCAATAGTGCGCATTTCTCCTCCGATGTATGCATCTAGCGTGTATGCCGATGAAAAATCGATCAGAGGCGTTTATAGCCCTGAAAAAGTGAGTATTGCTCTTTCTCTCTTTCTGGCTCGCTATTCGCGCGGTATAATCGTACCTCCGCAGATGAAGTGCAGATAAAAGCCCCGCAAGCTCGGTGAAATATTAATATTTGCGCGAAGCACACACGGATCGAGCTGCTATACCATAGTATACCCCTTCCTTGACTCCCTTCAATATAACAGCCGCCGCATAGATATATGTACAGTAGCTCCGCGGGCGTAGAAATAATTAATGTCGAGCTGTGTGGCGTCGGGGCATATAAAACCCCGTAAAAGTGATACACTGCCAGGAGCCAATAAATTCTCTCGATTACCGCGTCCAAATGGGTTAATATCGGCGGTATAACGTGAACCTTTTTCCCGAGGCTGGCCGCGATTTTCGGCCCGGCGCTTGAATATGCTTACTCGGCCGTATATATAGGGGGTAGCATCAGTAGTGGAGCTTTATAAGCGTGTGTGCCCCGTGCGTGTGTATAAATCCGTTTGGCCGGCGGACGATAAATGCCAAAGCCAACTGAAGAAACGGGCTTTTAAAGCGAGATAATGTCGATATCAAATGGTCCGATGTTCATCTTTCGTTCGCCGCGTGCAGTAATGGCCCGCTAACGGATCTCTCTCCCAAGCACTGCCATTCGCTTGTTTACTTACCCTCCTTTTCTTATATCGTCTCTCTGCCTTTTCAAGCGTGAAATAATGGCTGGACGGAGCAGCTCTTATTGTTATATACTATATGTACACGGATTTTATAGCGCGGTTAAACTTTTAAAAAAATGAACTTTCGTTTATACCGTCTATACACTTTTGTATATACCTTTTTTCTCGACTTTATTTGTTTGAGATTATTAAATTACTTCGAGAGAGGATATCAGTATGCCGCTCCGTTCGATTTCAATAATTCACAACATCAGCTGGTTGCAATGCCATTTTCTACGTTTAATTTTCAAGCATATCTTTCCCTTGACAGCTCGTAGAATTCCGCCAATAGGCTGCTTTATTACACTCTCGACAAAGCTCTCAAGCCGTCTTTTCCTCGACGTCACTCGAATCCTATATACCACATCCCTCTCTTTCTCCTGGCTGCAACAACAGCATTGCTTCTCGCGCGTAATCTTCTCGAAGCTGAAACAAAAAGCACGAGCGACTGTCGGGTCATTTTGCGCGGAGCTTGTCGTTCCAACTCGTATAGATATACACACACACACACATACACATAGCTATATATATAAGCTACATATATAGGTGTGTACAGAAGCTGCCGTGCGGCGGAGATTGAGCGCTGTAATTTGTCCGGAGCGCTCGATACGTGACCGCTTGGGGGCCCCAAGCCTTTAAAAGCAGCAGCAGCAGCAGCGGCGGCGGCATTCTTTCTTGAAAAATGTTGCGGTTCCCTGGGCCGTTTATCTGTGCGAGAGAGCTTGCGCGCGCGCGCGCGCATGTATGTGTGTGTATACAGGAGAGTGAGCGTGGACGTCAGAGCCGAACGAGGGCGATAAGCCTTAAGCCTCTCTGCGGTGCTAGTGCCGCGAGCTGGCGGACGAGCGATGCTATCCTATTTTTTATTCGGCGTTTTCAATTTTTTTCGCTTCTCTGCAGCGCGTGTACATCCCGATTCGATAGGACGCGCTATTGCTGCTGCTGCTGCAGTAGTGGCTTGTCCTCGATTCGAGCCTGCGAGCTCCGGATATTAGTATACGCGTCGCTGCTGCTGCTGCTGGATTTCGGGTGACGCGCTGTGTATTCTACTGGAAATTATCTCAGCTGGTCGAATCCTCGGGTCATTGGAAAACAAACTGCTCCCGGGACTGGCCTTTGAAAAAAAAAATCCATTTCAGTGCTTGCTTGTATATAGTATACAACAAAGTTGGTATACTGTTGCGATTAACGCTACCTAACGCGAGATCCAACTATTTATAGACGCGCAATAACAATGAATAGAACCGTATAACGCGCGTATAAAAGCTGACGAGCCATTCCGTAAAAAGTAGAAGTAAAGCAAAAACGTGTGCGATTTGATCGGTGCGTGTGTGTGTGTGTGTGTGTGTATGTGTGTGTGTGTGTGCGTGTGTGTGTATGTGTGCACATATATATATAGCTGATGCATTAAACTCTTGGACTGTATATGTATATACACACAAACGCACAATAGTACAGCTATACGGACACACATATCCACGATGCGAGCGAGTGGAAAAGTTATTTTGTGAGAATTACAGGGAGGCGCGAGTCTCAAGAGTGTAGTAGTCGGGCAAGTGCGCACAGAGAGTGTAGAGCAAGAACTATAGCCTCGCTCTCTCGCTGCAGTAATAGTTTCCGCGCCGTCAAACGTATCTTTACGGGGATCGTATAACTATTCGCGAGATTAGATTCGCGACGCTGCGTATAGTATAGTAGTAGCCTTTATGTCTAAAGAGGAT
Source organism: Cecidostiba semifascia (assembly GCA_900474235.1). Classification (NCBI taxonomy): domain Eukaryota; kingdom Metazoa; phylum Arthropoda; class Insecta; order Hymenoptera; family Pteromalidae; genus Cecidostiba; species Cecidostiba semifascia. The sequence goes on from UCQR01053807.1 coordinate 33,026, forward strand.
ATGCACACACGATACATATAATATACTCACTTGAAACGTGCTTCTTCGTTTCTCTCTCTCTCTCTCTCCTTGGCTCGACTAATTAGCGATAAAAATCCGGCGCGCTGTTTGTCTTCGGCGGAGAGCCAGCAGCTGTTCCTTCGAGATGATTCCTTTATCTGGCGCGCGCGCGCGGCTGAAAAAAAATCGCACGAGTTCGAGTTTGACGCGTAATGCATTCCGGAAAGCCTATTATAAAGATTTATCTGAAAGTACGAGAGAGAGAGAGAGAGAGCGCCTTGGAAGTTCGCGGTACTTTCGCGACGCTTTAACGAGAACTTACTTTAAAGTGGGACGTAAGATAGGGGAAAATGTAGATTCAAGTTGGAGGAAAGCTGAGAGAGAGGAGAGAGTGAGATGGGTTACACCGAGACGCTCTGAGATTTTGATAGGGTACTTGCTGATGGTGCCCTTTTTACGGCTCCGCTACAAAAAGAGTATATTGTGGCCTCACTATATACGGAATGCGCGCCCCGCACTGTCATGATTGCGCGCGGATGATGGTGATCGCCGCGAGCGGCGATTTTTATTTTCTTCTCGGCATCAAACTCGAGAAGCTGCCTTGATCTTCCGAGCGAGCGAGCGAGCGAGTATATAACCATCAGTTTTCTTTTAAAACTAATTTAATTATAGCATCAGGGAGGATCGAGTATGCGATCCGATGGCAAACAAACAAATCCGTCGAGAAAATAAAAAGCTGCGGACGGCTATTTCACGCTGCGAAAAAAATCAATGGGCAGTCACGTCGAGAGCGAGGCGCAAGTATATAGCCCAACAAAAGCAAACAGTTATGTGCAGCGGCTGCACTATCGAGCATAAGGAACCTGTGTAGCACACGTCGCTTAGCATCTGCGCGCGCGTCCGCATAATACAAAAGCGACGTTTCGCACTTGCGCTACTCGCATTACCGACACGCCACACTCGGTCAACGTACTTTTGTCAGCGGCCACGGCTCTTGCTATTTCTGGACGGCACGCGAACATTGCGCGCGACTTCGAAGCCCGAATAATGCACGAGTATAGGCATCGACGATTCCTCGCTCTCTCTCTCTCTCTCGTCGTCAAATGCAGACAAGGCTATGCGCGACTCGTGATGTATATACAGCTCTTGTTATTATAGACGCTGATTGAAATAGCTATTGAATTTTGCCGATGTGCTGGATCGATCGGCACACGCTTGACCTTAACCCTCTGACTATTGACGTGCGACTTCTGCGTTGTACAAGTTTACTTAATAACTTGAGTTATATTTGCAGCTGTGTGTGCAATCGATTTTAGACTTGTTCACATTGACGTCATCGTGCGATAAAAGATGGTCGCGAGGTAGTGGCTGAAAACAAAAACAAGTGAATAGTCTATGAGTTTTTTCGTAATTCTGTGTCGCAAGATATATTGATTTTTTTCACTGATAATGTTTTCATGGGATCTATGAATAATAAAGGGTTTCATGATGGCAGAGCACCCCTATCTCACTACATAAAAATCTATTACTTTTTATACTTTATTTATATAAATTTTACTTCTTCATCAATTGTGTAATTTATCAGCTATGCTGATAGAATATAATCACTCGTTTTTATAAGCCACGGTTTCCTATGTATGCATTCAAC
>UCQR01053807.1:34693-45137 GCA_900474235.1 Cecidostiba semifascia
TTATTTTATAATTAACAAGCTCCCAGTAATACAGCATTATACAATAATTGATTAAACTCTCAGCCATCATACAATAATGCATTTCTCAATATTGACGTTTATAAGCCGGCGGGTTCGCGTGACAATGAAGGTTGGATTGCGGGTTATACCTATACCTACATCGAGATTACATTTCCCGTATAATTGTCTATATCTATATATTGACGCTTGACCGGTGATATGCTATTTTTCGGTTAACTAATGAATATTAGACCGAAAATCCAAATCAATGAATCGGCAAAACGTCGAGAGTGCGATTCATCGTCCGAAAAAAAAAATATAAGTATACTTATAATAGAAGCGAGAGTCCGATGCTTCCAAAAATAATCTCAGCGATCGTCGCGATATACACACTCTAAGAATTTCAGCGTCATCTCGGCTCTTTTATTTTCGCCGACCGTTCTTCGCTTAGCTACACATATACATATCGAATGTAAAACAACTTTTTCCATCGGAACTCCCATGTTTAGCATGCCTCAGGCAGCACACACGTATTATATCAGGCACTAAAAATACATCGAGTGGCAGCATTGACGACATTTCCCAGAGCTTCTCTAGCTTCTCTCGCGAATCTACCACATCCATTAGGAGAGTATATACGCGATAAGCTCCGGTAATTCATTAGTCGACGAAACTAGATGAGAAAATCCCCGCGTATAATTCAGCGGCTGACAAACAAGGCGGTATAGCGGCGGCGGTTTACAATGCGTTAACCGTGAAATTCGTTTCCTCTAGCCTCGCATTCGGAAATTAGATTTAAAAGCAATTATGCGTAGGCGGGTGTAGAAGGTCGACTATTCGCCGCCGCAATAAGAGAGAAACACACTGCGCGCGCACAAGCATCGGGCTTTCGTCGCCGCGAACAAAAGCGCGTCGTCGGACGAACCTGCTCCAGCAGCATCGCAGAATAGAATTTCGCGCTATCTCTCCGCAATGTGTCCGGCTGGCGACTTCTTTTTTTTTTTTGTCCCTCCGACCTTTTTACTTTCAGAGCGCGTCGCCGGTCCTCAGTACGAAAAAGCCTCGGCGAATAAGAGGGACCAAAGAAAAACGAAAACACAAGCGCCAACTCCGGGGACGTTTTTCTCTCTAATACACACACTCGCACGCTCGCGTCGTCCCTCATAACCTTTCGACGCTGAGCTTCAGTCTTTCGCTTCCTCTTTCTATATACGTATCTCTCTCTCTCTCTCTCTCTCTTTCCCATTTCAGCCGTACTTCGTATACCCGTGGTCTTTCCGAACCTCCCACCCACCCCCGGACCTCAACTCTTTCTCTCACTGCGCGCGTAGGTACAGGGCTGAATGACCGGACGGACGATTCGCCGCTGCGATTATGAGATTTCGCGCTCGTGTGTGTGTGTGAGAAGGTAGGGCGATGTCTGGGGTTGCTCGAGTCGCGTATATATATATAGTCGAATGAAAAGGAGATTTTTACTCGACCCCGAGTTCGTATACACGTACACAGATGTACGCCAGCGATATGCCTGCTGCGTGTATGTACGCGCCGCCGCGGTATGTTATATACGATAAAAACTGCCTTTCAGGACTTTCCCCACGGCAGCTGTCTGAGACTCATCCCTGCGGGTTAACTCCGCTAATTAGCTAATTAGTTCACTGTTCGCGTATAACTCAGCGAGACGAGCGTGCACAGGCCGTGAATTGTTTTGTTCCAGCTTTTATCTCATTCCCTCCTCCCCCCCACCTTCTTGTGCCAACAGCTTCTCTTTTTTTATTATATGGGCTTATGAGTGCAGGATTCAACGGGAGATTATATACGTAATACGGTACATTGACGCTGCTAATGCGCCGAGCTCGAGTAGATTTATTATTGACGATGCGTCGCGAGGTAAAACGCTTTTAATGTTTTGACGGTTGCTTGCTTACGCCGACTGTGTGTGTGTGTGTATAGACACACAGCAAGTCTCCGGAGGCTTCTATTTCTCGTTGCTGAATGCCCGAGTTTGTGTATACACAACCGCGTGACTTTTCAATTTTCATATGTGAACTATAGTAAATTATGATATATTATTTGTTCGCGACGTATTTGTGCAATTTAATCGAATATACTAAAATTATCGGCGTATAACCGAAATACACTTATAACGGCAAAAATTTCCAATAAATTAAGCATATAGATAAAAACCTAATCCAGATATCTCATCTCTATTTCCGTCCAAATAAAATCTCACCGAAAATAGCATTTAATAAACTCCCGGTTTACATCGAGAGAGCAAAAATAACGGTAAATGAAATTTTCGCTCCCAGATTAGCTTCACCCTTCACCTCATCGTTCACGCGACGACTCGAGGTAGATTCGACATTAGATCTCACAGCCAATAGATATATAGAGAGCCGCCGTGGAGCTCGAAAAATCGCCAAGGTGAAAAGCAATTCGAGAGCGCACAGCTTCATCTCGCGCTATCGCAGCCCCCGGCGGGTGGCCGATTCTTTCCCACGCGTGCTTATCTCCCTCGGAAAATCCAAGAGCCGCGCGGCCGGCTTCTGCTTTACTTCTCCCCTTCGTTTTTCTTTTAATGAAAAGCCCGATCGTCCCGGGGCCGTCCATTGAAGGCGAGATTGTAGCCACGGCGGCAGCGGCGCAGGGAGCCCTGATTGCTCCGCGCAACTTTTGCTGCACTATATACTACTACGGAGCTGGAAAATAGAGGTTATATATTCTCGCGAGGTTCTCGCGAGCGAGCGAGCGAGCGTCCTGAAGATGAACTCGGGGAGTATAAGACGCGCAGGAGTGAGAATGGCTTGATTGAGGTCGATCGGGATTAACGCGACTGAGAGCGTGCACCAAATTAAAAGGAGGATCGACGTTGTTATTAAATATTTACATTTAGATCGGTGAGCGCGATTAGTTGTGATCTACTGTGTTTTTACACTCGTGAAATTGGTTATTATCGGCAAAAATAATCGTCTCTCTAATGGAACTGAAATATCTTCTTTATTTGAAGCTAGAAAAGCTTTTGTTCCAAAAATAAAAATAAGTACTAAGAAGCAAATAAATACTCCTATTATATTTTGAATTAGATAAACAATTCAATTCTAAATAAAATGTTTTATTTGTGCATTTTCATTTCGCGTATGAGCAACGTGTCTTGACTTTTTTGAAATTTGAAATGCATAAGGCTATAGCGGTTATTTGTTTATTACAAAATAAAATTAAAATAACCTGTAGAATTACAAGTTCAAGATGATTTGTCTTAACCAAAGCACCATCATTTGCTTAAAAGCGAGCCACTTGGCAATTCCCGACACGTCGTCTACGGGCAATAAATGAAACGTACTTCAACATATCGAGAATTCGGACGACTTTTAATTTCATTACGTCGACGCAGGGCCATCCCAAATCCATTGACGACTTCAAAGAGGAGCAAACAATTACTGTCAATTATCAAACGCGAATCTCTACTGTAAAAGAGCTTCCACATTCGAATTCTCAGTAAACTTCAAAGAGAAGCAGGGTTAGGTAACTGGTATCGTAAAAAATTCTCAGTACATGCGCATGTATTAATTAATTTTATGAAGGAAATTAACAATAATTAAAAAGAAAATTTCATTTTATAACTTTGCGTTTACTTGTTACTATATACAATTGAAGAAAGTGAATGTAAAAGGCGCTTAAATAGTATATGTGCCGATTTCGCGTTAACAATACGCCACACAATGACTTGCAGCAGCGACACGCCCAGACTCATTATTCTGTTCGTTGGAGCAAGTTAAAGTGCATTGTCGCTCGCAAAAAGCACCACTGCCAGGGCTCACACTGGCTAAATTATATTTAACTACTGCTGGCTGAAATGGGTTTATGCTAAAGTAGTGTCGGAAATTATACAAACATGCCATTTTTCGAAAAGTCTCATTTCCGAGTATATGCGCATGTGATATTGAAGTGGAATACATCGTAAAAATGACAAAACGACGTTGCAAATATCTTACTACACGCTAACAAGAGCTTCTCATTAACTTTTTATCGCATCTCCTCTCTCACGGCAACTTATGCACTCCGCGCTCAGTAGGGGCGTTTTTACAAACGCTACTCGTTATTTTCTTTAGGAATCTGTTTGAGCTTTAACGAATAAAGGACGGAAAAGAGGGACTTTTTTCCACGTGTAAAAATTAGAGCAAGAGAGAAAGATCGCCAGCGAAATAGAGGCCAGAAAAAAAGAGCTTTCCCACGTGCGCAAGGGAGCACGATAGAAAGAGAGAAAGAGAGAGAGAGCGAGGTAAAGCTGGCCGACGCTGCTCTGGATGGCGAGAAACCAAAGGTGCACAGGTTGCGACGTCCGGCGCTGCTGCTGCTGCTGATGCTGTGGCTCTGGTAGTAATTCCTCGCAGCTTATATTACTCAACAAAAGGGAACAAACAAAGCCCAGCTGGGGATGCTTCTGCGCTGCCACCGCGTTTTTCTCGCTCCCTCTCTGGCTTGCGCTTCGCGCACACGATGTACAACCAAGTTGCTCGTGCAGAGCGTGTGTGTGTGTATGTGTACATTCTTTTCCCTTTTTTTTCTAATTCCTTTCGCTGTAGTCCTCTGCGTATGTGTGTATATACGTGGAACGCCACGGGTTTTACTCGGTTGGATTTATTTTTTCGAGGGATTAGCTTGGCTTCGCGAATAGAATGGCCGATTTAATTCAATATTGCGCGGGAAATTCATCGAAATTGCATTCATGCAGTACTGTCGATCTATTTCGAGGAATGATTGTTTCAACCTCGTTTCTAAAAATGAAGCTGGCGTTTTGTTAAAATAACAACAAAAGTTATAAATAGCAATTTCGCTTTAATCTAGCTCATCTTTGTTATTCAAAATGAAAAAAGCTTGCAAATTCTCGGGCACAATATAGTCGAGCGTCTTTAATTACGAGAATAGTTGCACAGACTTTGGCTTTTCCAGGTCAAGACTTTGAAAAATGAGGGTGAATCTACTATTCAAATTAACGCCTGAAGATTGCGCTTAATACGCTCTCTGTCTACCGTACTATATACTTTTATTTTATCCGCTAATCGTTTAGAAATTTTTCCAGCATATTGAGTCTTCCAAATCGATAGAAGAATCATTTAGAATCTCGACGGCAGAGAAGCTCTTGGACTGCAGACGCACTTGTCGTAACCTGATTTACATTTCAGTGGAGCCGCTGTGCCGTTCAAAAGAGCAAAGCTACAACGACACTCGCCGAGTACGACCCTTGAAGGCTTTTCTTCTTGCCGCGGCACTTTTGGTTTGCCAAAGAGAAAGCCTTTCTTTTCTGTGTATTCGATTCGTGGCGTGTCAAGCAGGCTTTGATCATTTTTGTTAGCAATTTCGAGATTCATAATGCTATCAGCCTCTCGTATATCTAGATTTAAGAATAGAAAGTATGTGATGTAGTGAGGTTCGTTAAAAAATGAAAACTAAATATTCTTTAAAAAAATTTATGCTCTCTTTACGCTACCGCGTCGATGCTATAAATCGTCCGTATAAAAATATCACGAAACAAAAGCAATGACCATTACTTCGTATAAGCTTCGCTCTCATCTCTCTTTAACTTTTTATGTTTCTTTTGCAAAATTTTTATAAGAATATAAAACTCGAAACAAATTTATAAAATTAGGGCTGTAAAGTAAATTGAGCCATAAAGAAAAATGAAATTTCGAAACTTCAAAATAAATTTAAAAGTAGTATAGAAGAACAAAGTTACATCATCTCCGAGCTCTGATGTGTATGTGGTTATCTTATACATATCGTTATACGGTTATCTAACCCGAAGCAATCTTCTGAAGAAAAAGTGTCTATAGAATCCGTAGGCAATCCCACGGGTCCTTGTGTCCCTTATTTACCGTAGACAAACTTGGCAATCGGCTATTAGTCAGCCAGCTGAATTAAACGAGACTGCTGTGCGGCTAACGTCGTTCTATACCAGTAGTGTAAACGGACGGTGGCTCGTTTCGCTGACCGCACGCGGGGTCAAAGCAGCCCAATTCCCGTGCAAGCTGCGTTTAATGACATTAATATCGGCATGCGTGACGTGCAGCTTTATATGCACGGACAATCTTGCTTAAACGTGCACCATCAAAATTTTAGTATGCCCTAACTACATCGCGCTAATCCTCTCAATTGACATTGTAATTTATTAGTATAAGCAAAGCTTGTAAATTATCAATCACGCTGTTTCTCAATGCACCATTGTGTACTAAAAATTCAGAAATTCTAAAAATATTCAAATATACTCGTACACGAGAGACAAGTTGAAGGGTCGCATACATTTAGCGATTCCCATCAGAGAAACGAATATTCACATGTGGACGCGTAAAGGACGTAGTCAGTTCGCTGCCGTTAGCGTCGCCCATACGTCGCGCGGATGCCTCTGCCGTTGCTGCTACTGCACTTTCATCCCCCGTGGCAGTAGCGGACGAGTAGAATGCGTATATGGAGGACATATACGCGCTTCAGGGGACCAATTTGGCTGGCGGCCAGGGTTGTAATTTATTTACGCGACTCGCGCGCGAACCTATACTCGTCGTGCCACTCTATGGTTCTACTCGTCGGCGTCGACGTCGACTATAATCGAAGCGAAATGAACGCAAAGAAAGGAAGAAGTAGCTGATATCAAAGATACAGCATCAGATTGTCGGCTGTGAGTACTTCTTGTAAAATGTACAGCTATTGGCTTCAGTTTTTGAGATTATGCATTAGGAATTAAAATATTAACCGTATGCAAGTGCTCATTAACTCGATCACGGCATTAAAACGTTCTGCTAATTGCACTCACGTTATGTCATATGCCAATCATAGAGCTGTAGCTGAGACATGTATATTATATAAATAATTTGTGTAACCTGAATTCAGAACTACTTCTACTTTAGAAAATTGTCTCATTTAAAGTTGGCGGCTGAGAATCGCATCTTTTCATTAGCGAATTTCCATTTATTTTATTTCCATTCGTCAGACTGCCGCGCACACAAAGAATCCGCGAGTTATTATTATGTATCTTGGAATTCGCAAGAAACTCGCAAAATTGCTTCTCTTAAATTAAATTTTAAACTACTGTTAAATTGAAAGTGTAACAAGATGCCGGAGTAGCAGCAGTAGTGAACGCGTTCGAAAAGAAAACCTGAAAGTTATCCGAGTTCTCCCTGTGAAAACACGTTTCGTCTTTCAGTTCATAACAGTTTAGAACTTTTAAAACTTGACGCACGGAAGAAGGATATGTGTTCGTCTACAAATATGTGTATACGTTATTGATCTCCCATTGCAAATACAGACTCTCTCGCAAAAAAAAAAAAACTTTCGCCCCCAGGAGTTTTCCTACACCCTTATTCAACTGGCTTATATCAATCAATTTCCAGCCGTTTCCAGACTCGATGCGCATCTGCTTAGCGCCGCGGCGCAACTTACTTTATTCCGAAACTTCGTAATGCGGCGCTATACACATAGCTCATCCGGATATACATATCTCTTCCGAAAGAGTAATACTCCTCGACAGTCATAAAGTGTGCGTACAGTAGTAACGTTATACACCCGCGTCGTATCGATTGCGACAGTCGTGAGTCATAAGAACCGCCCCTACACACTGCACGTGTATACATGTATACACGTGTACAGTATACAACAAGCCGCGACCCGCTGGCCCAGATTCCATCAAACTCGCACACGACGCAATCGTTCAAGTCAAACAAGCAATAAGCCCGAGTCTCCTGCCGCCTTACTCTATCTCCCTCCAATGCACTATATACGCGCGCAAATAACACGCTTGCAACATCGAGTATAGACTTGATCCTTAATAGTATAAACACGACGAGTATATACCTGTATATCCCTTCCAGGGCCATAACCCGCAGTGTATATATAGCGCTCCTTCGAAACTCGTAGCTTATAGACAGAGCAACCGTAGGTATATATAGCGGTATATAGTATCCATCCATACATATATATATATATATATACAGACAGAACAGCCAAACGAACAAACGCGCGTCCGAGGATGTTTGGGGTTTCGCAATTGGCGAAACACGTGTAGTTGTCCGTTCAGGGTATATACATAGGAGTGATGCGGCGGGGCGCAAGAGGCTAATCGCTCGTCGGCCCTTGTACAGAGCCCAAGTGCATTGTCGCGCGCGTGCCACTCCGTGTTTATTGTATACATATATATATACGGGGGTGAGGCGGTAGCAGCAGTTGCCCAACGGAGACGCGTTGAACCTACTATATACTACAGCAAGCCTGGGATTTAACCGTTCGGGAATTGTCGCGCGCGCAGAGCTGTAAAACAGGAAATAAAGGCATTCATTAGCGAGGCAACGGCATCGACGTTGCTACATACCTATATATATATCCCTGCTGCTGACGAGCCGTGTGTTTGCGCGTGGATGTGTCTACGGGAGAGGAGGGACAGTTTAGAGCGCTAGTATATAGGGTATCGCGTCTGTGTGCGTGTGTGTGGGGGTGGGTATAGGCAGAGAGAGGAGAAGCCGACTGCTTTCATTGTCGCGCTCGCGTACCATTATCCGGTTTCTGTAAACAAGCGCGTGCCGCTACTGGCGGCGCGATACACGGAAAATTTCCGATAAAACTGGGATGTGTAAATACGCGCCATATGTGTAGGGGGTTGAAGCTTTTCAAACGTGAGCCGCTGTTATTATTGTTGCATTTCATGCCGTGGGCAATTTTCTTTTGGCTTCCCGGAATTCTTGCTTTCCGTTTCTGGCCATAGAAATCGATTTCTCTCGCGTATGATGTAGTTTGCCGCTTTTCTCTCTAAAGTTCGCGCACTTGTATATACGATTTTCTGATGATGGGCGCATTGTAAATAACGTGTATAGCTTTTACAACAAGTTCTAGAAACGATGTACACATATGCTCGCAATGTTGTTTGATCTTTTGCCTATTGTTCTCTGACCTGCTGAATTAAATTGCAGTTGATACAGCATCGATATTTGTTAAAGCGCATTGTTTGAATATGGATGTATAATTACGCTGAAATAGCATGGCGAAATTGACGTACTGAAGTAAAATGCAAATATAGTTTGCGAAGGCCAAAGTTTACCCGAACGTCCATGTTGCGTATGTATACAGCGGCAACATCAGCGTATCGTTGTTTAATTACAAAAGTGCAAGCAAAGGCTATACTGAGCTAATCTCAAATTTTAATGAGAATTTTTACATTATACCGAATCTTTCGCAAATATGCGCGAGAACTTTCTCATTTTCAAGCTGCTTTCTCTTTGGTATATAGTCCATTATTAAAACGTCAATACTAAATTTGAGTATATGTACTTTACGAGAGAATTTTACAATTATCCGCGTCCTAAACATTTGAATCAAAGCACTCTACGGTTTCATTCTAGCAGAAGAACGCATCAACAGCTCCATCTCACAGCACATCAGTGAGCAATCCGCTCAGCGTCGCTCGGTTGCTCATCCGCTATCGTTTTCTCCGATCCAACTACTACGGGTCGCGTGCATTTATCCTACATATATATGTATGTATATATACCTGCAGCCACGTTCGCCGGACCAACACAACACAAGGAATCGCGAATCCGCAAACGGCTGCTGGAATAAAGGAGATGAAGGCGCAGAGACAACTTTGTCTGCGGACTGCAATAGCTCCAGGGGCTTTTCTCAAAAGCTACCACCCGCTATCGAACGACGGATTTAGAGCAATCGGTGGCAGCTCGACGACACGCAGCTGCGCTCACGACAATAAGCTGGTCGAGTGCCTTCCAGCCGCAAGCTCGCGCTGCATCTCGTTAAGCTTTACGGAGAGCTGCTATGCGGCGTTCTGCTGCTGCTACTTCGCCATCCTTCTCTCTCCCTTGCAGCTTTGCACATCCGTTCGTCCTCGTTATAATTCGCTTAATACTTCGGCTGTTAGACGCTCCTTTGCCTTTTCCAATTTTCGGACTTGTTCGAACCTACGTTTTAATGCGCTTTTCTGGGCCAATGCTGCAGGAGGGGGAGAGAGAGAGAGGGAGAGAGAAACGTTGTTTTTTTCTCTTGCATAAAGCAGCTTTGAGTTAAAGATCTTGAAAGGGTTTTTGTCGGAGGGCCCTCGCGGCAATTGAAGGAACACAGCGCAGTGGGACAAAGAGGATTACTTTTATGAGGCGTGAAAAATGTCGTTCAGCCATTTAGATGTTGAAAAAGAAAAACAAGTGTCTTTGCGTCGAGCGCATAAAGTTTTTCGCGCCCGCGGGTCCCTGATTTCTGTGTTTAATATTTCGAGTTTGCTCTGACGCTTTCAAGGGACATTGCAAGAGAGCTGCTATACTTTAAAGAGTTCTTTTTGAAAACTAGTGTAATTTTCGCGCTCGCTGACACTCTCATGTCACTTTCGAAACATCATAAACGCCTGTCTTCGTTTCGTTATTATATAACAAGCTTCTGTCTCACACACACATTTTCTCGAAAC
>UCQR01053807.1:45157-56268 GCA_900474235.1 Cecidostiba semifascia
TTCTCGAAACTACACCTGGCCGAAATCGAATATAAACACAATGCAAGTACAACACACTCGTAAGTCTAAGTAAGAGCAAGAGCCGACGAATCAGGTCACAGCTCAAGCAGAAACTCGAGCATTAGGCAGCTTGCGCGCGTCGAGTAGGGCAGCAGAAGCCGGTGCAGCTGGTGCTTTAGGTACTGCCAGCCTCTCTCTCGCGCGCGCTTGCAAGTGACCGTACATCAAAGCGCTTTAGCCTTAACCTCGATATATCTCAAGCCATCTATCTTGTGGTGTGGCCTGCAGATCGACGCTTGACCGCACGAGAGATGCAACCCTCGTGACACTCGCTGTCTCTCTCATCACTCTATGACGATCCTCGAGCCGGCACTGCGGATTTTACCGGCCAGGGCTGGAATACAGATTTCGGAGGGAAAAGAAGCGAAGTACTCGAGAGAGCCAACCTCGTCGCAGCTCTCGAGCTCTCGAGGCTTGTTGTGTTGCCAGCTTTTCGACTCTGATCTCTCCCTTTCTCAGCGCAATTTTTTCTGAAGTTCCTTTCTTCTCTCGATCTTTTTACTTTGAGCCCCGGACATTTCGGCTCGTATATACATTATATTATATAGGACACGAATCGAGCTAGATATTCGCATATCGGTATATGTATATACTTGATGCCGCTGTGGATGTAAATAAATTGGGCCAAGACAACTATATGAATATTCGAGAGGCGGTACACATCACGTCTCTGAATTTTTTTTTTTTATGACTCGTGTTATATTCGACGTATATATAAATAAACGAATTGATATGCGCATATCCGCGTAAAACCAGCGGCGGGAGTAAAAATATCTGACAGGGAGATGTCGAAAAAAGTTGGCAAGCGCGCGCGCATCTCTGTATTATTGTATACCTATACACCTGTACAGCAGACATGCGATTCATCATATTCATATCCATTATATACGTTCGCACGAGAGATAGTGTGCGTGCATTTTTCCATTTTGATGGCAGTTCTTTCGCTTTTCACATATAGTGTATAATATACATATATTTAAACTGCAGTAGACACTCTCTCCGGGAGGCGAAAAAGTATAGCTAGCTAGCGGTCTCCCGCTGAAACAATGTTCATATACTCGGACGCTTGTGTTATTATGAATCACAACATGGTATAAGATATGCGCAAGATGAGCAAACTGCGCCGCGTGCTCGAGGCGGCTGTTATATGTCTACGTTAAGCTTACCCCGACGCGAATTGTAATTTATGTTTCTTCGTTTGCGTAATAATTGCGCTACAGTCGATCGATTGCTGTTCCCGCAAAGTGACAACAAACACACGCATTTCCATCTCGAAGACCAAATATTTACATTTGCAACGCGTATTAGAGTAGCTGCTATACATGCACAGCGGGTATACGTTTTACAAATTTACATCGGGTATACACCTTCCTCCCTTTTTCAATAACCCCGCGAAATTAGCATCAGCAAATCAGGCTGCAGAAAAGATTGCACTCTCGGCAGTAGTTTAATTTTCGAGCTCTCTCTCTCTGACCTTAAAGTGCGCTCTCTGAAATATACACGTATATACACCGGGCTCCTCGCGCGCGTCCTTAATTATTCCGCGATATCTGGCATTGCGGCGCTGTTAACAAACTTTCCTCCTACATCCAGAGCCCCACCGTTTGACTTATTATTTATACAAAAGCGGCTCTCTCCCACTCTCTCTCTCTCTCTCTTTCGGATTTTTATCCTGGCGCGCGCCGCGAAACTACTTAAACTTGTAAATTCTGGGATGCCGCGCTATACAGTTGGCCATTTTGTGAAGCCAAAAGCATAACCACGCGCCGGCGTCGAATCTACAATGCCTTTCTTCTTCTTCTTCTACTGTCGACACGCCCGCGCGCGCAACTCTCTCGTTTATTCGCTGTTGCTCCTGCAGTACTTGCTTTAAGAGGCAAACGCGCGGACTTTATTCAACGTGAAAACGGCAACGAAAACATTTTGCTTACATTTTTGTCGCACTGCTCAGCGAAATGCAATTATATATTCCCGTCAGAAGATTGCGCGCTGGCGCAAAGCCATGCGACTCTAATGGCGTTTGCGCTGATTATAAAACAAAGGATATAATGAGCTCTTTATTAGGAACGTGCGGAGACATTGTCGTATTTCAGCAGTGAGTACGTATACTCTATTTAAATGACAAGCGTCGTCGCGCATCAGAATGCATTGAAAACGAAGAAGTTGCATGGCGGTGTCGCTCGCGGTATAAGACAAATTTAAAATGGAAAAAACACAATTTCGAGGTGGCTAGAGACAGCGTGAGTATAAACTACAGCTTCGGCATAATGAAAGATAGCAAGCAGCTTGGGAAAAGGAAGAAAAAAAGAATCAGAAATGAAGAAAAAACGGACAAAGAGAAAGCCAGAGAAAGAGTAGAAGAAAAGACCACACTACTGGGTGTATAGAGAGCGAGAGATAGAGACTTAGAAACTGCCATCTCTCTCTCTCTCTCGCTAGCTCACGCAGCCCCAGGGGAATCTGCATTGAAACGCGCTCAAAATGCAAATGCGAATACGTCGTCGTCGGTAGCGCTGGTAGCGCTAGGTGCTGGTAATTGTAACTGCTTGACTGGACGCTTGCGAAGTACGAGAGAGGCTAGTCTCTCTCCGGATGGCCCTAACACTATACTCCGACGCTATCTCGGCGCCGTTTACTCGCGGAGCGGGCTTTGTAAATTCGACACTTACTTCCGCTCAAATCGCCCTAATAAATCGCCGGACTATACGGAGTCGTATATAGAGCGCACGTGAATAAACATACTACACGGCGGGGGCAAGTTACATCGACTCGTGTATTAAACTCTCTGTTGCGGGGCCGGATTTGCCAGATATTATATGTACAGCGAGTAGTGTATATTACGTACTTTCCTCTACTAATACTGTGATACTGCTTCTATATTAAACCATTGACTCTCGTCGAAAGTTTAATTGGCGTATAAGCATTGTAGGTTTTCCTCGTCGCTGATGCAGATAGTGCAATGTTTGAAAAAGCACACGAGATGGAAAGAAGTTAATTTTGATAGCTGCACATTGCCCGGGGTATATGAAATTTCGTGTTGTGAAACGAAGCAAAGCCGCTTTAATTTGTTTAACTTTTCTTAAACGTGAAAGTTCGCTCGCTTTTCACATCGAGTTTAGAGCAACACGTAATTTACATATACCCCATATATAGAAGTCGGTCTTGGCTATTTTCCGCCAGAATGAAATTATGCAAACGGTTTGCCAAAGGATAATATTTTTCTTAATCCACGATGAATACTATTATCTCGTGAACGAGAGGCCAGTAGCTCTTATATATATATACGATATGCAATACACTTTCATATCAAAAAGACGAAAAGAGAAGAAAATCAACCCTCTCGACGCAAGGGGGCTAGATCTTGCAATTAAAACAGATCAACTCCAACGCACGGCGTTTCCATTAAAGTTCAGCCGTACCAAAGTGTGTGTATGCAGCTGGAACAAGAGGGAAAATTTAGCGGCCGCATTCATAGACCAACATATTATACACGGAGAGAGTATACGCGCGAGTATTTTCTGCTCCGTCGAAACTATACACCGTTCGCGCGCCTGTCTATACCTATAGACTTTATTTATCTCTGTTTCTCCGCAGTTATAAACTGCTCCTGATAAACCAGACCGCGCGTCTTACAGGTATGCTACTCCCTCTCTCTCTCTCTCTCTCTCTCTCTCTCTCTGCAGTTTGTATGTATATACATAGACACACACGAAGCGCAGTAGTGGGCGGAGGTGGCAAAACTTACTTCCCTCAGCGAAATCCTTGCGGGTGGCACTTTCTCCTTTGTAGAGCTGCCGTCGCCGCCGCCGCCGCCGCCGCGATATTTCACGGCTAAGGCGTATAAATCTTTCGCTTTCCACCCGCCGCCGCGGAGGCGGCGATATAAACTTCTTATTTCGCGACCTGACCTGCAGCAGTCTCTCGGCAGCAGTAAAAAAAAACAATAACTTCATTACTCCCGTGTGAGAGAGTTAGTGGTATATCTCGTATACCTATATAGGTATATACAGTTAGTTATCAATCCGCGAGCAATTTTGCGACACGCTCAGCTCCATTGACACTAATTGCCGTGGCGGATTTATACTCTCTCTCTCTCTCTCTCTCGCTGATTCGCTTCGCTTTAAAAATATCTGAAAAACACAGGCGATCGGATGAAAAATAAATACCGCGCGAGTGCGTTTGCGCATGAATAAAAGTATCGCGTTCGGTGAGAAATTGATTTTTTGCATATCCGAGAGAGGATACTGCGCAATGCTATCACGCGCACATACACGCACACTATAACTCTCCGTTCCATTATCAGCTTTATGATCGAGTGCCAGAGAAGCGAGGCTAGAGCGAGAAAGTTTATTATATACGTGTCACACAGGCACACACACACACACACACACACACACACACACACACACACACAGGGGAGCGTAAAAGCTTTTACGCCGACGCGGATTTAAGCCCCGCTGCAATTTGTCGGAAGGACAGTGGCGATCGTCCCGCGGCGATATGGCTCCCTTCGGATTCGATTTTAATTCAACTATGCGAGATATAGCTGGAGCGCTGCAGTAAAGTAGCCTGCGCTCGCCGCTGGCCAAGAGATCGCTAATAAATCTACTAGGTGTAATCTAATTTCGTGCCGATGTGCGTATACGCCGCGCTCGGCTAGACGATCGTTATGTGTGAGAGAACGTTATATGCATATAGATAACGGCATGGGAGATTGGCGAGAGAAGCTTAGGTGTGGATTATGAGGTGGGGCAGTGTAATTTTTCATAGAATGAAAATTTTAAGCGAGAGCGACTTTATGCAGCGGAAAATAAAGGGAATTGGAGTGTTTTCGGGGTGACTGAAAGTTTTATGAGGTTCTTTGCTTGTGTATGTGTGTGTGTGTATGATGTTGAAAAGAATAGCGTCGACTGAAATGTAATATTTTGCGACACTTTTTACTCTGACGTTTATTCTCATACCAACAGCTGGGCGTGATCGCAGGAGATACAAGAATATTCTTGGTCTTGTCAAAAGTTTTGAGAAATTTGAAAATAAGCGTTTTACTGACAATTCTTTTTGAAGTATAACGTTTGTACATTGAGTGAATGATTTGAATGAAAGAATTGAATTGATCGAAATAACAAAATACATGTACGTTCCGGTTGAACCTTTCCTTTGACCAAGGTTTATTGAAAATGACCGCTCCTATCAAAAGTTACGAGCATATTGAAAAATCTCTCAAAGAAATTCTAAATCTACCTTTTCAGGTATAGCGTTCGACGAACTGTGTCAAACAAAAATTTTAATCCAGCTAACGAGGCTAATGGACCAGCAAGACATAGCTTGAAAGCCCGTCGACTGCTCTAGTAGCTTACAAAAATTCTTCATAAAGTTTTAATACACTTCGTCAGAAATACCGTAAAAGCCATATCAGATTTAAAATTCATTGCGAGGTTCGCACACATTTCATAGATTTTCGACGAATTTCAGGCTAATCTCAACTGATCAAAGCTTTCGGTAGGGGTGGCGGTCATTTTTAACAAAAATTGTGTGACCTCAGAAATAAAATTTCCATTTTTAGACCAATAAGTGTTCCACTTTTTTAGAATTATATTTGTATATGCATGACCAAACCTATAAAAATTTTTATGATTTTAACGTAATCAAAAAACAGCCAAATTCGCTCTTTTTACACGAGCGTATAAAGTTTGAATTATTGAAAAGTCTTGCCAATAATACTGACACACGCGCACGTAAATTCCAATAAAAATCATGCAGCCACGATATACGTTTTCGGAAAAACAGAAGAATTAAATTAACAGCGTTATTTTTATTTACCAGTTTTTGTATAGCAATCAACAAAATATCCACGTTCTCTCATCGCGGTTATTTTTTATCGTCTTCATCAAACAAAGCCGGCTTTGTCAATGGATTCACACACTACATGGATATCCTCAATCCAAAAAATTAAAAATTTCAAAACGTAATTCCGTTGTAAATAATTTAATTTACTTTTTTTCTTTTCTGTTTCAGGTAAGTTACCGCAACTTTCCTCATTACGCATTAACGGCAAATCCTCCTGCAGTAAGTAATGCCCGAGAGCAAAGCGCGAGTTCGTTCAAATATCAGAAAATAATTCAAAAAAGTTGAAAACCCTCTACCTCTACACTCCCTGGCTCATAAATTTCTCGTGTTTCGTACTTATAAGGCAGCTTATATATATATACGTAATACACAGCGCAGCCGGAAAAAGCAGAGAAAAAATCACTCCTCGCGGGCGGTGCAAAGTTTTTAAAAAAATTCCTCCTTTCCGCTACTTTTGCACAAAGTGGATATATATACACACACATAATATACACATATATACGAGAGGGTGAGAGTTAGCTCTCGGGTTCGGTCGGTCGAGCGCGCTCGATTTCATAAATCGCGGCGCCAAAGAGCTGTAGCCGTGTAGTAGCGCGACGACTAGCGCGCGCGGAAGTGGCGTGCAGCAGCTCTTGCCACTTTTCACTTCGGCTTGCTCTATACTCTCTCCCCTTTCTCTTTTTACCCTTTTGGCGATGATTCCACTGCCCCGCCAAGTCGAGACCTCCCCACACCGACACACACGCACATACACCCCTTTTCCGAAGAGTTTTATAAGTGTCGCGATACGTTAGTAGAAAGAGAGAAAGAGAGCAGCATAGCTCGCGACCCTTAGGTGAGTTAAGAGGGCAAAAAGGAGCGAGCGAGCAAGCGCGAGAAAGATTGACTCCGGCGTTGTTAGTGCCAAAAGTTTTTCCGGGAAAAGGGTATAGCCAGCCGGTCCCAGCGATAGCGATCGCCCGGATTTGTTTCGACGTGGAGTGTATGTGGCGCAGCCCGCGCGGATATGTACGGGGAAGGAAAACGATCTTGGAAATTATTCCCGGCGACTTATCGCTCGGGATGATCGTCCATTTTTCCGATACGCCGGTACATAATGGCCCCTGGGGCTGCTGCTGCTGCTTCGGCTCTAAACGCTGGAAATGATAAATAACGCGCCGGCGGAGATGTGTGCAGCTTGCTGCGCTGTGGATTCGTACGTATTTTTGCCGCGCAGTGAGGAGATGAATTAGAGGCTATTCGCGAGGTCCTCGTATGTGCGGTATAAATTTCTCGCTAGACTAAGAGGGCGCTTTTTCAAATTCTTTCTTTTGCACTTGCACCGTCGACGCACGCATTTCAATAAGTTTCTAGAATTCCGTGCAAGCTATTTTATTAAGCTCGACGCAAGTGAATAATTAAGTTGATAAAAATTCATTGTACAAAAAGCTCTTTCGAGATGAGTCGAATATCCATTTCTTCTTCTCCCGCGTAAAAAAGCTTCAAACTCGAAGCTTCGTTACAAAGGCCGAAGGCATAAAAGCTTCGAAAAACTATTGTGCAATAACCTCGAAGCCGCAAAAAAAAACATCAGAAAACCTTCCACGAATATGAATATTGAGACTCACACGGGCCGAAAGCCACCTGTACCTATATGAAGCAAAAAAAAAGGAACTCTCGCACGAAAAAGAGAGAAAGGGTCGTTTTCAAGCGCAACTGGGCATCCCAATTCACCACGGGGCGCTTCTCTTTGCATCGAAGCCAAAACGCGCCGGAAGTGGCTCCGCAGCCCCCTACCTCCCAAAAAAAAGCATTCGTTATCACCGCTCGGCGGTCGATGCGACTTCCTTGTTTTTTTTTTCGTGCGCCTATCGCGCCATAAATTCGAGCAACTTCCGATATTTTAGAGCGCGGTGAACCAGTAGCGCGCGCAAGCCATTCATCAGGCGTTCTGGCGCGGCGGCGGTGCACTCGTGTAATTTTGCCGGTTGAAGCTTTGCAGAATAGACGGACGGCGTGACAGGGCGTCGATAAGTTTTTGCGGATGGATAACGATTATGGAAATGAGAGAAGGTTATTTATTGCGCGTGTCGTCGTTGAATTTTATTGAAAAATTTTTGCTTTCCTCTTTCAATTTCTTTTTTACGGCGCTTCTAATTAGCGAGAATTATAATTAACGCGAGTGTCGCGCAAGCGGAAAGGTTTAAATTGAGTCTATTCAATGAAATGTTTGCCGGAGTCTCTGTGGGAGAAAAAGAGAGGAAAAAAAAAGACATAACCTCATCTTGTTTTCAATGGGCAATGAAAAATCCATTAAGAATCGCTACTCTCGGTACGGGGGGAGAAAAGTTTCTCAGGACCCCACCAGAAAGCCCGAATTAAGGTATTGGAATGAGTCTGGGCTCGAAATAAGCATTTATCTCTACGTTCCATCGCTTCTCTTTTTCCTCGACTCTTTTAACTCGAGTAATTGGCTGACTTCTTTCCTCGACTTCTTGACGAAGTTTCGGATGAAACACGCGAGCGAGCGAGCAAGTTGGCAGAAAAAAAAAGGATAGAAGGATAGCTGCGACATAAATACTTAGCGGACAAGCTGCCGAGTCGTGTCGCGTTCTAAATAACGAAAAAGGTAACTTTTAGCGTGGCAAAACCTCTGACGTTTGCGAGAAGCTTAAAACTCCGCTGTCATTATTCGAGCAGACGAAGCACGAGATGCGGTTTTATATCTTTATGTATACATGGCGAACGCAGGAAACAGCACTTTATTTGCGAAAGCATAATTAGATACGCTTGGAAAAAGAAAAAGTTTTACACCAAGACTGCAACCAAACTATACGTATATACTATAGCCAAATTCTTAAAAATCAAATATCCGAAACAATTCGACCCCCGCCGCGAGAGTATAGTTGAGTATAGAAAACACGCAAGCAATAAATCATCGATTCCGCTTCATTCTCACGTAATAAATTTCCGTACACTTCTTCATCCGTTCTATTCCCTCAAAGTATTATATAGGAGCGGCCAAAGTCGCGGCAAGTGGCTTTTGATTTATGAGAGGAGTTTTGTCGAGTTGGGCGCGTCGAAACACGGAAACGAAACAGAGCTGGCGCTCGCGCGTATTTTAGATTACTAGAAAATCGTCATTTCCGGCTCATGGCAACCAAGATAAATCAGTCCCACGTATATATCTATTGTTGGCGCGGCTGTACTGGGGCACAAAGATTGATTTGACTATCGGTTATCGATTTCATCCGGCCGCTGCCGTAATTTCCCGCTCATTTAAATTGCCGCAACGCAGCATCAGCCCCTGATGCGCTGCTAGATAAAATGACAGCCTGAGATAAGCCGTGAGCTTGTATATTATGTACTCTGCAGCGCGTGTATTATATCTTCGGAAAAGGTGTATTATTAAAAGAAAATAAAGCGTGTCTTGACATACCCGTACTTTTCTACTTAAATTTTATAGATGAGGCTATTCTCGATTTGTATTTAACAATTTAACTTCCGAGCAAATAAGCGTTTAGAATATCCTTAACGGCCATCGTATAAAACAGCCACCCCAATCTCCGAAAGCCGTCTTATTTAGATGGCAATGAAATCGAGCTCGTGATCATGTCGTCCTCGGAATCATGCAAATCCCTAATATAACAGGAAATCTACATCAGCGCTAAACACAGCTCAAGATCCGCGATATCAAAGCTCCGTGTAATAACGTTTGATAAAAATATTAGAGGCAGCCCATACAGGGGCGCCGCAAACGGATTATATAATACGTATACTCTGAATCGATAATGTATATTATATATGTATAGCGACGCCGGCACGAAGCTGCGCCCGCGGACTCGACACAGTACAAAAGGAATGTAGGGACGGGCGTATATGTATACCTATACATATATGTGTGTATTATATAGGGCGAGGTTTGCTCTTTGGACCCGAAAGAGAAAGATAATGGTCGCCCGAGGCGAAAGCCTGTATCGCGATAGTCACCGCCGCCTCCTTGGTTTTCGTTCCTTCTCTTCTTTTTTTATCTCCCGCTTCCTTCGTTCCGCTCGCCCTCGAGACACGCACGGCTCGTTTAAGCTTGCGGCGAACGACGCTTTAAGAGGCTCTTTTTCGAATTTTAACCACGTGTCAATGCGAGCTTCCAAGGGCTAGAAGGTTACGCAAGCCTGGTGTATATTCAAATCTTTCGGTAGACGCACTGTGTATTAGGGGTGACCGTGTGTCATTGATGAAGATTTAAAACGGTCCTCGGGGCGCGAGCTATTTTCGTCGAGGTAAAATACACAGCGCCGAGTGTTTATCTCTATAACATTCTGTGCTCAATTCGTCGGGAGAGAGAAAAAAGCTCTCGGGGATGAGACAAAAGAAGAAAAAAAAATAAGGGAAAGGTCAACGAGGAGAGAAAACGGACATTTTGGAGAACAAATGAGCTCTAGGTCGTCCGTCTCGAGCTTTCTCGCAGATACGTCGGCCTTATCTGCGGGACTCTTTGTCACCTAAGCAGGCTGCTCGCGCGCAGATAGATGCTTATGGATAAGGATAGGAGACAGCAGGCTGTCTTTCTCTCTCGCTTGGATAGTCGAGTAGACGCCAAAAAAAAGGAAGACTTATGAAGGAGGAAAGGATTTGGCGAACTTTAGCGAGATAAACTTTTAGCGGAATGAGTCTAGGCAAACTCACGGCTCCGACATTATATGCGGAATTTATTAATGAATTAAAACGTAGGAACTCAGTTTGTGCTGGATATTTCGTTTTTCTCTCTCTCTCAAGAGACACGAATATAGGAGAATATAATACTGTGAAATCGAGAATATTAAAAAAATAATATCCCCTGAAAAATGAAAATCCGGGGCGGTATATATAGCGCACGCAATTTCGGAGAGCTATATAATATAAGGTCAGCGTCAGGGCGGAGAGAATATCGTTACATTATTAAGAAGAAAATTTTATTGTCATAAAAGCTAAAGAAGCTCGTTGAGCGTGTAATTCGAGATATAGGCCCTCGGCACAGCGAGAAAGAAGAAGAAGAAGAATAAGGAGGAGGCAAAGGCCAGAGAGACGGAAAGCAGAGAATATAGAAACGAGAGTACATATATAGTGTGCTACTCGCACTGGCAAAGAAAGGAAGCAGCGCGAGAGAGAGAGAGAGAGAGAGAGAGAGAGAGAGAGAGAGAGAGAGAGAGAGAGAGAGAGAGAGAGAGAGAGAGAGAGAGAGAGAG
>UCQR01053817.1:3761-21486 GCA_900474235.1 Cecidostiba semifascia
GTACAGAATATTTTCTTACTTGCGGTACTCTTCGCGTTCTATTTCAAGTTTCTTCGCATAATCTTCATACTCTTTACTCAATTTATTTTCTTCCTCGGTAGAAACTTTTCGCCACTCAGTTCCCATTTGACCAGGAGGATGCAAGGACGTCGTGAGAATGTGTAAAACATCGTGATCATCAGCGAGTCCGCCTAAAGTATAAACCGATGTTGAGAAACATGACACGAAATTATGCAAACACTTGCAGGAATAGAATAAAATATTCTTATCAAACTCTCACCTGTTGCGGCCGAAATTCCGAAGAATCCATTTTTAGGTAAAAATACATTCTCGACGCGGAAACATACTTCGTAATCGTGTTCACTGTTGGTCATGCCACCGTGGAAAAGTACCTAGAGATAATGAATTTAAAAGACTTTTAGCAAAAAGAGAAGGAAAAGAACAGTGATCCTTTGTACTCATTATATTATACTAACCGTGAGCGTATTCTTGTAGTACTCTATTTTCGCTCGAGTAGCAAAAGGCTTGTTTCGGAAGTCGCGCAAACATCCTGACAAAATTTGCGATCCTCCGTCACTAAAAATTTTCAAGTATTATAAATATTTACGGCATGTCGTAGTTTCAAACGTTTCGTCGTATCGTGTAAACCATAAAGTAATTCTTACTTGGCATGATCGAATTCTTTAGTACCATCATTAAGAACAGCCATTATGTAGGGATTGTTATGCTTATTGTCATTATCAAAGGAATCGAAAAAGATTCCAAGACCATTCCACTGGTCAGAGCTGCCGAAAACAGTGCCATTGTAAGCACCTTTTGAGCTTGTATACCAAAATGCTAAACCATCAGCACCGATTCTTCCTCTACCCGTTATTCTAAATACTAAATCGATTTCCCACCAGTCAAAGTTTATCGGTGTCTTGGTCCAAATCGAACCTAAATCAAACGTTTTTATAAATTTCTATTTTGAATTTGACAACTGAGAAATAGGTGTTAAGTCACATTCTTACGTATAGATTTTACGTATACGCAAACTTGCGTGAAATTTCGCGGAAGAGTTTACGTAAAATCTTACTCCAAAATATCCGCATATAAATTGCGGCAGAAATTTCAAATAATTTTTAAGATCTTACGTAAACTCTTGCGCAAGTTTGTTGGTAAAACTTTACAGAAAACGTTAAGTTTCTAGTCAGTTCTTACGCGAGTTTTTTGTTTTGATATTTACGAAAAATGATATGTTTTTATGTAAACTCTTTTGTAAGATCATAAGTAAGTTATTATATACTTATGTGAATCTGAAGTTTTGGTTTCAGTTCTAACATAAGATCACATATAAGTTTTTTGCATAAAAACTTTATATCTAAGTTTTATGGTGAAATATTCTCGTAAAATCTTATGTTTCTAATTAATATACATATTACCCAGCATTCATATTATAAGATAAAAGTTTTGTGAAGCATTTTATTGAAAATAAAAATTGAGAACTTCTGTTTTATAAATAAAATGTGTTGAAAACAAACACATCCATGTTGACTACAGTGTAGCAGGTAATAAACTGCTTTCATTATATCTATTTAATTATTTATTTTTTAGCTGATAAAATAGAGCAGTTGATAAGGATTATATTACTGCACAACCTTAACTGAAGAAAGTTTAGATAATAAATAATACATACCTTTCTGACTTCTGAGAGACGGAGCTATTCTAACATTTTCTGAACTAGCAATTGCATCTGCAAAAATAACAAATTTGTACATTTAGATAGGATATATGAATTGATTTTTCTTAAGCTTAATATTTTTTAAATAAATTTCTCAGTAATTTTATTAATAAACAATAATTAAACAAATTCTAAGACAAAAATCATATACTTTTTTCATTTATCTATGATTTTTACAAAGAACAGAATCTTTTTGAGATATTATTTCGAGTATACAAAGTTAAAAATACTGTACATATCTAATAATCCGTATGCTAAAAGTATAAGAAATTTTAGACTATTGTGTTAGAATAAAAAAAAAAACAAATTTGGACTCGATTCACCTCATAAATTGAAATCACTCTGTTTTATGATATTGATGTTAAAATATCTCAAAGAAATTCTATTGTTTTTATTCAGCTTGTTTTAATCCATATGTTTGCAAAATTTTCATAAAGAAATCATACAAGTTGTACGTTAAACTAGTGCATTCAATGTCAGTTAGTTTTAACAACTATAAAGGTTGACACGTAAAATCCAATAGCTTACCATTATTTATAAAAAACAAATAATCACAAAAAAATTATGCAAATTTTGATATTTGTATACAAAAATTTTTAATTAAATTTAACTTTTAGTATCGCTAAAAAACAACAAATGCAATCGAAATTGAAAAGTTGAAATCATTTGATTTTTCAGATGTTCGAAACATAAAGAAATAAATGTATACTTATATACAAACAATAAAATTCAACAATGTAACGCGTAACACATGTTTCAATACAGAAGTAGAGGTTATTTCGAAGTTGTACTTACTTCCACCGTATTCCCAGAATGGAACACTACCATCTTTTTGTGCCAAATACGGTGGCTTAAACGAGTACTTGTACTCGAATTTTCTGTGAGGAGTTTCTGTAGATACACTAAATGCAAGTTGCAAAATAAAGAATAAATATATTGGCCACCTCACTTCGGCCGCCATTTTCATTTTACACAACAGAAGGACTGACAGCCAGTATCTACAAGACTACAAATACATTAGTACGTATATCTATATCGTGATCTATATACACGTATACCGGTAGACCACTAAAGTCACTAATGTCACATATGCCATGTAACAATCATGAACTTGTGCACTTGTCTTGCACCGTTACTTTGCGAGAGGAGAGGGAACCGGGTGAGTGACTACGTGTACCTACACGGCCTATACGACACCGTGGTGCGTGGTGTCGTTGGTGATGGTGATTATACTGATCATAGAGATTAGAGTTAACAGTAGTGAAACTCGTCAGATTTTTCGTTTGGCTCCAGAGTAACTGTTGATGCTACCGCGAGGCGGCGATTTGTCGCGATCGACGTGGAGAAATGCGTACTTTAATTATATTTTTGCACTTTTTTTTGCAAAATAATAGAATTTTAGTATTTATAGGTGCGAGCACTTCGAGCTCTTAAGTTTTAAATTACTACTTCAATAAATAAAATGAATTTCAAAAAATTCTTTCCTTAGTTTTTTTATTTTAGGTAGTTATATTACAATAAAAAAAATAATTGTTCTTTTAATTGCAAAACATAATTATAGACTTCAATTACTTTGAGGAATAGATATTTGAAAGTATCTTTGATTACCAAAGATATAATCATTAGTATATGAATGTGATAAGCTGGTCACGACATACTGGAAAAAATAGACAAATAAAATGATTATTTCCTCTGACTTAGTAAAAAGTTCACATGCTTATGTATAAAAATTCAAGTTTACAGACTAACCTTTCAATAAGGGAGGCTCGCATCACTGAAGTTATTGCAGATGCTGATGATTCATTTAATTTGAATACATTTTCAATTACAGAGATTTCTGTTGATGTAGTATCCATTCCACAAAATGAAATCCAATCATTTACTACCATTCCAGCAGCAATCACCTCACTGCCTCTATTAACTGTGCCAGCCTGTAAGTAAATATATTTTAGTACAAATATTTTAGACATTATCTAGGATTCGAATCTTCATGAACCAAATACAATAGATAAAAACCAATAAATATAGAATACTCACTACAAGTGGAACTTGTAAAAGTGAAGAAAGTTCATCCTGCTCTTGTATTGGAGTTTTGGGATGGACAAGACCTCCTTGGTTAGAGAATGCAGAATAAGAACCAACTAAAACATTACTAGCCACAGTTTGCCTGAATACATCAACTTTTAGTGTATCTGCTAAAATTTCTTCTGTTTCCTAAAATTACATTTCTTTTTAGTAAAAGCTTGATAATAGTCACAAAAATTTGAAGTATAGTGAAAGTAAATCATAAGAAATGTTTAACATACTCTGTCCAAATCTGGATGAACTAATGCAACATAGTCATTGCAAGCAATAACATTTCCCAATGCAGATAGTCTTTCTTCAACTCGTTGCACTTTGACATTGTCTGGTAGAGAATTCCTTATGTGTTGTAATTCGGTGTCTGTGGCTGTATTTGGTATTAAGAGACCATTTTTGTTACCTGAAAAATTAAGGGTGATTGAAATCTCTCATTTAAAACATCTGCTATTACTAGAAAATGTGAGTGAACAATTGTACAAATTTAAAAAATTAAATGCAGTAATTACCAATACATACCTACACACATCCGTCCAACAATACGGCATCCAGCAATACTTGTGTGGATAACAGGTATCGTTTCAGCTAATTCTGCTTCAAATACACTGGGAATAAGATTGATTTTTTATTATGCATGATGAGTATGATGAAAAACATACATAAAAAATGTCTTATCCACAAAATTAAATACTTTAAAATTTTGAAACAATGTATGGACATTGATTTCATAAAAACAAAAAAATATATTAATTCTTTGGTATTGATATTTTTATATAAAGAAAGTATACAAAATGGCAAGGATCTTTCTTATCATGTGCCATGCGTTATATCTATATTGCACAACGTGGAGTTAATGACTTCCAAATGCTACAACAATTATCAAAA
This sequence comes from Cecidostiba semifascia, assembly GCA_900474235.1. Lineage (NCBI taxonomy): Eukaryota > Metazoa > Arthropoda > Insecta > Hymenoptera > Pteromalidae > Cecidostiba > Cecidostiba semifascia. The sequence goes on from UCQR01053817.1 coordinate 8,446, forward strand.
TCATATAGAAACATTGTTCTTATTGTTTTGTAGTATTAAATTATCTGTCAAATTGTAGATAAGAATTATAGACATCTTATGATATTACGCATAATCTTGCAATCGATGTCTTAATGGTAGTTTCCTTTATGGTTAAAAAATTATACATAAAACCATGCAATCAATGCATCATTGATTAAATTGAAAATACAACAGCTACTTATATGCCTACAAACTGATAAACTATGCTAAAAACAAAAGAGCAATAACATTACCTGTAGAAGTTTTCAGAACCACCAATAGCAACAAGACAGTATGAATTCGTGAGTTTAGAGAAAACACCGATCTCATTATTATTCTCAAATTGTACTCTTACAGCCATTGTATACAATTAAATGTAACTTGTCAATTTAACTAGAAATATAATCTTAATACTTGTACGACCGTTTGTTGTTCAACAAAATAACTCCGAAATCGAGGGTCTGATTATAACCTCCAAAAATCACATTACAGTGTTTCTAACAGAATCTGGACAGCACGCTACCACTATATGAACATGCGTGTGGAATTGTGGACTAAACTATACTTATACGGCGAGTAGAAAAGCAAGAGGCACGCCAGAGGCAAGCATTAGTAGAAGAAGAGTGACAAGGTATATAATGCGCATGTTTACTTTAAAGGAACCAATCAGAAGAGGTTGCCCGTGATAACGTCATTTTTAGCGCGAAATTTGAAAATAAACCTGCAAAGAAGAACTTGTTAAATTTTTTAGTCCTATTTCGCACAATTTCACCGGCATTGTATTAATTCATAATTTGTTTACGTTAAAATGTTGAAAAACACGGGAACATTTTAACAAGAGCATAAGTTCTCTAAGAATTTTATGACGTCATCACGGGACATGCGCGAACTGAATAATGCACCTATTACCATATGATACCTTCTCACTCTTCTTCTACTCTTCTACCATGTTTAACACGGGCTTGTGCCGCTTTTGGGGCAGATGCGATAGCGCGGTATGAGCAAATATTCCTAGTATAAGTGCCCAGAACTGCGTGGGGCAAGCGTCTCATTGCTCATCACTTGCTCGTTAATACCGAAACTGAAACTGATGCGCGAAAATAGACTGAATATAAGATGATTTTAATTATAGGTACTGGAGATCCAGCTTATTCTATATAGAGTATGGTCACGTAAAAAGTTAATTTTTAATTCATATTTTTTTTTTAAATCGACTATAATTTACATTACCAATATTAGTAGATAATATCAAGGAGCGCGATAGCGATAAAAAAATAATGAAATTACTATGTAGTTACTTACTGTGTACTTTATACCTATTGATAAAATTAGAAAAACAGTAACCAACCTGAATAGTATAGTAATGATTTTCAAAAATCGAAATTATAAAAAACATATATGAAGGGAGTGGGGGCAAATGGTAAAGCAGTGGTAATTCTAAAATTTTTCTTTTAATATAATTTTTGCGCAAATGATAGCACTACAGAAAAAAAAACTTTTACGAGGTTATCCATCTTTTATTAAACAAAACTGTAATCAACGCAACGCTGACAAATCATGATATGACAAGATAAAGGTATAAATTGTACTTGTACAAACAGCGCTTCTTTATTACTTATAACTACACTATAGTGTATATTTCGTTACAATACAAGTCGTTAACAATATTATAAAATATTTGTCTATTTACAATTTTTTTTAAAATATCTTTTCTATATTATTGTGTTAAAATTTTTTTCTACAAAACTCTCGAAACGATTTTTTTTGTTACGATAGAAAAACATATATATATATATATATGTTAGCACTATTTTTTAAAAATTGCGATTAGTTTCAAAATTGAAATGTCTGCTTGTTTTGAATTCGTTGGTGAGAAGACGATTCTGTTATAACTTTATTTGTCTGCGTGACCTTTCGCGTGGTTGACTGTTTTGATATTTTTTGTAACATTTGATTCTCATTATTTGAATAACTATTATCCTCTTTGATGTCATCCACAGTTTCGCAAGTTGTCGTTGAAGTACACATTTGTGATACCTTGTTAGGCTCTTGATAGGTGTCGGCAGTGGTACGGTAGTTTGAAATGCTTTCTGGATACATGGGAGTGTGCTCATACTTTTGAAGTTGCGAGATATAACTCTCATTATTTTTACAAGTAAATTGGTCGTTTTGAGCATCAGTAACACGGGGGTCTAGAGCTTGATCTAAGCTTTTTAAATTAAAATAGTTCGTGCTTTCGTTTTGCGCGTCTTTGACAAATTGACGATTCAGTGACTTTGGTTCAAATGGAGCCTGATGTACAGGTTCATAAAATCCATCTCTGCTCTTTCCAAAAAGTGGATCTTGCTGGTACGGCGAATCTACGTTTGTGATTTCGGTCCCTTCAGTGCCATAATTTTCCTTCTCCTTCCTTCTCATTTCAAGTGTATTCTGAGTCGAGTACACTTTCTCTGGGCTGATCAAGTACTTCCCATCATTCTTAACATGGTTTACATTTCTCGTAGAATTCGGCGATTGATTATAGGAATAAGAATTCGGACTTTGCACATTGAGAGGACTTGTGGTATTGTATCTCGCGTCCGATCGAGAAAGTGAGTCATAATTGGTTTGGTCGTTATCAGTTTCGATGTCAGATGTATCGCTGCGGTTGCGATATTTGGCTTGTCTTATGGCCGTTAGTCTGCCTCTGGCTTCTTCAAGTTCTTTCTCTATACGTAACACTTCGGATCTAGCGTTAATTTCTTGTGCGATTCCACCTACTATTCGGCGATTGAGGATAAGCGAACGTTCTTCTTCGTGTTGAATCGCCTGTTGAGCTGCCCGAACTAGATTGTCCGTGGCTCGTTTAACGGCGTTTCCGGCAGCTTGCAAACGCTTTGTGCTTTCGCTGTCAGGATCAGCCTTTACTTTGCATGCTACCAATAATTGTGCTGTGCTACTTGCGACTTGTTTTGCGCTCGAGATTAACTTTTCTTCGCTGCTTAGACCTTGAATTAAAGCGTTCGCGGATTCGACTAAACTGTGTGTGGCTGCGGCAACTAATCTTGCCGCAGATATTAATCCTTCAGACCATTGCCCATCGTCCGAGCTTGTCAAAGGTGTTCGCGAGACTTTACCAGATGATATCAATTCTCTTTGCGCGGCACTCGCGGCTTTGATTAAAGCTGACGTGGCTGCGGCTATTGATTTGGCAGCTTCTAGAATCATTTCATCGAAATTCATTTCTTCTTTGGTTTCCTATAACAAATAAATAAATTGTTATTGACTAGAACCAAGTAGTATACTTGTGCAAAAATGTCTACTAGTCGCAAGAATTGTATATTAGTGCAAGGTGAATGGCGTCCGCACAAGACTTGGTCAGCTTCATGATACATACCATCATAAACGCACCAATCGTAGATTGAACCAGTCACTGTAATAATATGTTTGATTCCTGGTCGTTATTATTATTATACAACCAAGAATATCAAACATATCTAACAGTATGCTGGGAATAGTCGAAATTGATTAAACTGTAAAAGGACCTTCAGCAACCAAGTTCAGAAAATAATCCAGGTCGTCCAACAGGTTGTGAAATAAAATATAGTCAAATATGGAGAGAGAGATTGTTGATAATGATATTTACCTGAATACTCCTACGAGGTTGAAGACTGGCCAATTTCTTAGCAGCCGCATCTATACTGGCAGCAGCTCCTAACAATTCATTTTCTGCAATCAGCGTCGACTCATCGGCGTCGGTGTAATCGTTTCCCTTAAGAATCTCGGCAACGGCAACGAGTTCAGTTACGTTTTGAGCGATTTTTCGAGAAATCGGTAGCAACAAATGCTTGCATTCATTGGATTTCGTTGAAATTTGGAGGATAACTTGCAACAACTCCCTGTAATTTATAGCTACATCGTGACCTGCTTGTAGAACGCGTTCCTTCATCTCTGCAGATTCGTGACTATTTTGAACAATCGCTTTACACGTTGCCAGCATGTCACTGATCGACTTTCTGCCCATATTCGCAGCAGCGATTATATCGTCTTGTTTGCAACTGTTTCCAGCAGCCACTGCTTTCGCTGTTGAAACCGTAATACTTTTCGTACATTTCAAGAGATCCTCGGGGCTAGCGTTACTCTTTAGACTATCAGGCGATCGCAGAGTTCTTAATTCTTGACCTATGGCTTCTATAGTTGATTCCAAGGCACGAGTACCACGCGTATGTTCATCCTCAACAGCTTTGACGGTTTTCAATAGAGATGTTACGTTCGTAACCATGACCTGAAACCCGAAATCATTATTATTTCATCCTACATTTTGATACACAAATTTTAATATTTTTATATTTACCTTCGCGGAGTCTTTCAGGTGAGCCATGCTTGGATCATTAATAAGCTTTCCACTAGCAGCTTTGGTAGCGTGTATAAGATCTCCGAGAGCCGAAGCAACATCTCTTACCGCATTTATCAACATGACTTGAGCTTCTGGATTGTCACTTCCAAGACTCGCTGCTCCGTACTTGACGACTTCAGCGAGTTGCACGATAGTCGATACAGCATTTTGAGCAGCTACCGCCAATTGCTCTTGGGAAGACGCGGCGCCAGCGACCAAAGTCTTGGTGTCTTCGACTAAGGCCTTTGCGGTTTTCAGAATGTTCTCTCTGTGATCTGCAAATGTTTCGCTTTCGTTCTCTGCGTGTAAAGTACCAGCGGTAGCGAACATGATAGTCGTATCCAAATCGCCGATGATTCCCGAAACTGTAGTCGCTGCATTGATACAAGCTTGTGTTCCACGAGATCCGGCTTGAAGGGCAGCCAATACTTGGGATACCTTTTCGCAAACAGCTTTGCTGTGCTCGGAAATTTCTCCTCGCAAATACACGTCGTCTGGCATCATTTGATAAGTGCCAATTGCGCGGACTATGTCGGTGCATGCTTTTCCGAGTTCTTGCACGCTTGTTCGTAGTTTTAGAGATACATCGGCATTCCATGTAGCCGCAGAAGCACCAGAAGTGTCACGTGCAAGTTGAGTATATTTGTGCGAAATTTCCACTGCCAGATATCCCAGCCTCGAGACGTTGGTGCTCGAGCTACTTGTCTGTAAAAAGGATAAAATTAAAAATTATTATCGTCGCATGATGAACAAATTATTTAAAGACTACGAGCTTGATACTTACGATTTCCTGCGATAGCCTGGCGATTTCTTTGGCAGTTTCAACCATCCTCGTTTGATAGTCGACAAACGAGTCAACGTTTTCAATCGAAGACATTCTATGATTTTCCAACTTGACCATTGCTCGACTTATGGTATCGATGATTCCTGTCACGATACCGTTGGATGTAGAAATATTCTCCAGCGAGTTTTGTAATTCTTGAAGAGATTCCTTCGTCGAATCGACACTGTCATCGACGTCGTTATGAATATGTAAAGCTTTGGGATTACCACCACATTCTTTCGTTACAAGTATCAATTGCAAAACTGACTCTGCAACTGTTTTCGTTTGATCGAGTAGCATCATTTGTTGCTTAGACTGGAGCATGTGGGAAGCCGAGCATATTCCGCTCTGTACCAAAGACTCGCAGTACATCGCCACTTGTGTCACTGTGTGACCGATATTTTCAGCCTCGTATTTAGCAGCGATACGCAAAGCTTCTAATCTTTCTCGCAATTCGCAAGCGCTGTTATCCATCTGATCCATGAATCCTTGAGCCGAATTTTCTTTACGCGCAGCTAGTACTTGGGATACTGCGTTCAGAGAAGCTGTATCAAGATCATGTATCTTCGCTGTTATTTTATTTATTGCAATCTCGCATTCTTTCTGACCAGGTGCCTTGTCACGTATCGAGGCCACAAGAGACTTGATTGAATCGCTGACATTTTTACTATGATTTGCCAACAACTGCCATGTGGGCGGATCTTTTGGACTGACCGCGAGACTTTTAGCGGCTAGTATCATAGCGCATGAACCGTCGATAATTAACTTTCCTGCTTCGATAATTGGCTCTTGTGTATTTTTCGCGGAAACAGATATCCTAGCCGGTTGGTTAGTGAACTCCGGTGAGCTGGCAAAAGTACACAAATTGTCAACTGCTTCCAGCAAAGGTTTTGTAGCTTCAACGCATCTGTCCCTGTTGTTGTCCGAATAATTCACGTCGAGAGCTTTGATTTCTTTTACCAAAATAGCCGTAGAATTAGCTACGTCCTTAGCCGATTGAACGAAGTGTTTCTTGGCGACTGGATTGCTTGTCTTGCTAGATGCAAGTCGACAAGCATTACATAAGGCACTTGTGTGTTTTGCTATCACAGTGGCAGCAGACAAAACTTGCTGCTGGGATAAAGTTGGACTGCCAAGCTTTTGACAACTTGAATGGATAGATTGTGCTGCTCGAAGAAAATACGCCTGATCTACTAGACCAGGTTTTCCAGCGACCGATGTCGGATCACTGACACCAGCCAAGTATGCGGCTTGTGCGGCAGCTTCGATCAAGCCGCAAATTGAAGACGAAACGCCTTTGATGGCTTCGGAAAATTGTTCGTATTCTGATTTCTTGGCATAATTGGCTATGCCAGTCATTCCGTCTCCCAATTTCTTACTCTTCTCCATCACCGTCTCGAGACAATCGAAATAGGAAGCGTCGGAAATTGGTTCGGTTGGATTGTCTAAAAGTGGAAGCATAGATTGAATATTCCTTATGGAATTATCACATTCTTTTTGTCCTGGAGCGGCAAATGTGCATATATCGATGAGATAGTTGATAGAATCAATGAGCGAGCGATAATCCGCGGAAAGTTGATTCTTAGCATTTGGAGCGTTAGGATCGGCCGCTACTGATTTGGCTGAAGATAAAAATTTGGAAGACTTCGAACTGACGTTTTTCAAAGAAACTATGATTGGCGTTTTGTTTGCAACAGCTGCTCGTGCAACTATTTCTGTTCCAATGTCGACTAGGTCTTTGAAGACATTGCTAAAGTTTCTGGAAGACGCTGCTAATTCTAAGGGCGAACGGACTGAAGATAAAATGTCTGAGGACGCTTCGATCAGATTAGCCGCAGCATGGCTTAAATTATTTTGCGATTGCCTGTAAAAAAAATACGATGGAATTAGAATCAAAATAAAATTTAAAAATGCAGCGATGTTGTTTCATTGCTCACCCATAGTTGCTGTCTGATGCTACAAAGTCCTCTGATTCAAGAACCTGGCTAACTGCTTCTATATTATTGATTGCCGTGTCAATATCTCTTTGTCCAGGCAAACAAGAAACGCATTTGTTCAACGAATACGATACTTCCTTAGCGATAGCTGTGAGATTATGGGCATTGTCAGCATGATTAAGATTCTTAAGTGCCCATCGTGCCTCTTTGATTAGTTTCACAGACTTTTCAATTACGTCATCTGCATTCATGAGAACCGTACGTTGAGTATCTTGTTGATCTATTGTAGCAGCTACGCCTCTGACCGCCAAAAGCATATCTTTAAGTGTTGCTGAAACTTCTCTCGCGGCACTTCCTGTGTAGTTTTCATTGCCTTGTCTGGCAGCAGATAGAAGTTGAGCCATAGCAAATCCAACGCTTTTCGAGACAGAACCAAGCATTAGCGACGTTGATTCTGCAGTTTCACCTGGTAATGGTTTCAAAGAAGACGTTTCAACTGCCCTGTACAATTCTTGAAGTTCAACCCTCAAGCTCTTGATAAGTTCTTCGGCAGCATCGAGTTCTAATCCAGAGCACGCTTGCCTAGCGCGATTAGCAGCAGATCTCAAGTCGGTTAACGCTAATCCAAGTTGTTGAGCACTATTGTTTAAATGCATAGCTGAAGATTGATCAGTAATGGTTGGCAGAACGGCCTTGACAGCCTTTACTACAGCTGAACCAGGTTGCAAAAATTGTTCTGATGCATTGATAAGGTTCAACTGCATACTTGGATCATCAGGATTAGAGGTGGTCCCCTTAACTCCTGATACCAAGTTGGGAATGTGCTGAACCACCGATCGACATTCCACGTTAAGTTCTTGTTGCGTAATATTATTTATATTGTGAGTACTCACTCCCGAGGAGGCAGCAACACATTGAGTAGCTGATGCTGCTGCATACTTAGCACATTGCTCTAATTTGTATATCAAATTTCGACGAAGAGCTGGAGTAGCTGCTGCAGTAGTAGCTTCTCGCAATTCTTCGACGGCTTGACGAAGCTTATCCTGCATCCCACTATCTTGTGGACTGCTTGCACACTGTCTAGCAGCCTCAACCTAAAAGAAAAAATAATCTTATAAATTGAAATGATTACCTGTAGCCTAAAGTTGTATTAATCACAGAAAAAAGCATACCATTTTTGCAGTTGCATCGGCCAATATTTTAGCCGCTGCTAAAAGTTTCTTTTGTTGTTCAGAATCGGTCTGCTTCTCAGCATCACCTTTAATACTTTGTATTAACTGAGCTGTAGCCTGACCAACGATTCTGGCTTGGCGAACCATTTCGCCGGCGTTACCAGTATTCGCAAAAAGTTTATCAGCCGCTACTAATATCGTCTCTACTGCACCTTCTTGAACCGACTCTTTCGCTTTTTCATTTCTAGTGACCAGTTTTATGTGACTTAGAAGATCGTTAAGAGTTTTCGTGACATCTGCAGCAGCATTACTCAATTCCTTGAGAAGATTTTCGTCAGGGCAAGTGTCATTACAAATCTAAAACAATTGATTAATTAAATATTTTTTATAAATTTTAATATAATTTGTTTGTAAGAATTTCCATTGATCGGCCTACCTTAACAAGATTCTCAATTGCTTTCGTCACTTCCCGGACAGCGTTCATAAGTTGAGTTTGACAGGCTGGTGAGTTCAGCGTTGGAGCTACAACTTTAGCACAGGCAACAAGCTGGGAAGTAGCAAGTGCACATTGTGTTGCAGCTGAGATTACTTGATTTTGGGTGACTGAATCATCACAGGTAGCAGCGATATTCTTTGCTTTCAATACCAAAGCAGCTGTCGTATTAGCAACCGCCTTTGCTAATGATAAAAGCATATCTTGCAATTCTCGATTCGAACCGTCATCCTCGCCAATCGTTGTAAGAACTTGATAAGAAGCTTCGCCTACGCGCGATGCTGCATTAAGTAAATGCTGCCTAGGCTGTAAACAAACGAATTTTATTCCATTATAATGTTAATTTAGAACTCATATTCATACAAATATAGTGTAAAAATACGTACTTCCTTAGTTCCAGGTTCCGTGGCTTTAAGTAAGTCAGAGAAAGCTAAACAAAGTTTTCTTGCTGCATCTAACAGTCGATCCCCTGACGATTCATCGTCAAGCAAAGCAGCTATCATTCGTACACCTTTCGTCATTTCTGGTAAATTGGATGTTATGGTTGTAATAGCAGCACCAACAGCAGTATGATCGACATCATCGTTGGTTCCAGACGTTAACGTCACGACCTGAGCAGTAGCGGCATTCATCGCAGCTATTTGTGAACCAATGTTTTGTTTGTGCGTATCAATAGTTTGTTCTATCCATCGTAACGAAGTAACATCATTGCCCAACTCAGGAATAGAAGCTTTACAAGATAATTCTGTCTCAGCGATTTGAATTATTTCTTGACCATTAATAATAGTCGAAGATAAGGCACGTTGTGGTTCTGTAAGGACGGACGTGATTTTGGGTTGTTGAATCTAGAAGATGAAAAACGATTTTAATATTTTCTATAACGGGATTTATATTTATAAGGTATAGGTATAATGGATCGAGAAAGAGCTTACTATTGTCGGAGCATGAGAAACATTTGCTTGTTCGCTTATGGTCGTGTACTGCGCACTCGCCATGTACCCTGTTCCATACAATCTTGCACCTGTGAATTGCATTTGAAATTATATTACTAACATCAAAACAAATAGATGAATGTTGTTTTTTAATTATATTTATTTTACCATCAACTCCACTTCTCATAATAGCTGGGATGGCTACAGAAACTGATTCCATACTTCCTTTTCCAACATTTCCAGTTTCATGTTGCATTATAGTTGCTCTGTAAGAATAAAATTCGTTAAAAACTTGGAATCGCTCGCGCGTACGTAGTAAAATACATCAAGTTTGTAAATATAACTTACTTCAAAGGCGAAACACTGTCTTCCACCATGGTAGATCCTTCGTCTCCTTCAATACCAAAATGATCTTTAGCTTTTTGTTTCTTAAGTATGATGTCGATGTAGCCCGATATCAACTGTAAAATTTGTTCAGATTCTGTGGTCTGAACACAGTAGTAATGGTCGGAATAATCTCCAAAATCTAATGTGAAAGTATTTGGAGATGCTCCCCATCTTCTTACAGTCGTTAAAGGCCATGCCTTTAGAATTTCTTTCGTTTTTGCGTCAAGTCGTAGTACGGAATCTTTCGTGACGCCCAATAATTGAGGTACCATCTTATTTTTTCCTTTCATTTTTTCTTTTACGAGAAAGAAGGTAACACCATATGTATTCAAAGATCGTGCAGTTTTTGTGTACAGAACTTTAGCGTCTAATTCTGATAAACCCTGATGTTTTTTGTGTTCAGCAAATACCTTTTTCTCTATTCCTTTTACTTTCGCGTATGATTGAGGTAAAAATTCTTTCAAACTGGGAATAGAAAAAATAGAATATATTATTGAAGTGATTATTAAAATCTCGAAATTTTAGAAGTTATTGTTTAAAATTTTAAATCAAACATTGGACAAAACGAAAACAAATATTCTTTACTAATTATTTTACTAGAAGGGAGAATCATTCGTATATTACAGACAATTATGGGATTTTAAATTTTCTCTTTTATTTTATATCTTTGTAATATCAAAAATTGTTCTAAATATTTATTTTTGCAAAAATTAGAAAAAACGTAATTTTTATAGATTTATGATTTTCAAATCAAGATATGTGCATTTATTTCATAGAGAATATTACCTCTTTTTATAAGTAGCTATATATAATCATTTTAAAATTAAATAAAAGATCCAAAAAATTGAGAATTTGGAAGTAGTTGAATTCTACTGCAATTTATGATGAGAAGATACTTCATTATTTTCAAGTTCCTCAGCTTCCGCAACTATTTTATTTTAATCAAATAATTCGAATAATTAAACTAAAACTCACTCTAAAAAACCAGGTTTATGTTTTTCTTCTTTATAGTCCCCAAACTGAATTTGACATTGTATACCAGCGAAAATACATGCTTTTTCTTGAGTAATCGGATGTGTACCGTCTAGAATAGCATCTCGGGCTTGCACATATAAAAGTGATAATTGTACAGGATCTCTGCTATCAATATTTTGATCAGAAAAGAAAAATTTCCTTCGTAATAATACTGTTTCTGTTTCGTCTACCCCCTGTTCCCTTAAGGTTTTGCTAGGATCAATCCAATTAACTGGAAAAATAAATATTAAAACCTATATATAACAATAATTTTTCTATGATAGTAATTTAACAACGTTAAATTAAATAGATGACATTGCATATTAGTTAATATTGTATTAATGCAGAATCTAAATATTCACATTTCTTAAATTAAATGAAAATTAGTCTACACTTTAGTAGCAGAAGAAAAAAGGCATTAAGGCTAAGATACCCTTCCCTTTTTTAAAAAATATGAAAAGAAAAATTGAAATCAGACAAAAAATAAAATAAAATATCAAAACTCAGAGACATATGCATAGACCTTACAAAAATAGTGTTTTATTCCAATTTTTGCAAAAAAAATTGAGAAATCTGATATGGCACATTTCTGCCTATAGAAAAATTTGTGATGCTTAAATTTATATTACAATACAAATATGTAAAATAAAAATTTACAACAAAAAATGCGAAAGGGTTATTTAAAAGTTCTTATACCATCAATATTAATTATTAATTGAAGCATGTTTTTTAGCTAATTGAATTAACCAGTAATTCTTGTTATACTTATGTTAAATAGATACATTCGAAAAATACATATAACACACACATAAAAATAGGTATATATAGATTACATCAAATAAATTATAAAAATATTTTGATAATAATTATTTTACCTTCGTCATCAGTCTTTAGTTTCTTTCTTAGTTGGTTCATCTTGACGTCTTTTTCGCCTTTGTCATCTTTTTTCTTCTTCAATGTTAATGTTCCGAAATTTCCTTGTTTAGGGTTCTCAATTTCTTCAGCCACAAGTTCACGGACTAAGGAATACTCATCATGGTTTGTAATACCGATTCTTGTACAAATAACAACCATCAAGTTAGCGACTGGTTGACTGTCATCGACTAATACGGTTTTTAGCGTTCCGTCAAGCATCCGTACTTTTAGGGTTCTCATTTTTTTCTTATATTCTAAAAGGTCACCATTTCGTAGTATATAATAATCTAAATTTCTCCCAGGTTCAAGCCATACTCCTTTTTTCGCGTCTTCGTCGGCCAAAAATAGACCGTAATCTTTTGCTGTTGAATAAAAGGTTCAATCTTAAAACTTTTATAATTGTTGAATAATTAATTTATACACTTTTTTAATTATACAGTTAAAGTTGTATGGATGGTAAAGAGAAAGTATTTGGAAAGTATATGAATAACATTTATTTATTAGTTTTTATTGTATTTGATTGTTATATTTCGATCGTAGCGCCCATAGTGGCGAAAAAAGCAGCACTGCTGGACAAAGCTGAAGTTTTATTGGCTAGAAGAAATCGAATCGCCCCCTTGTGGCGAAAGTGGTCGCGAATGTAGGAAAGCGATGGTTTTTCCAGATGATGTTAAGAGTTCTATTGTGTTAAAGTCTATCCAAGGAACAGTGTGTAAATAGTGAAATCCCTGATAGAATTTTAGGCAAAATCTGGCCAGTTATGGCGTAATATAGAACTGGCCTAAAATTCTACCATGGATACACCAAATTTTTAAAAAATGTTTACTTTGTTCCATGTTGCTGGCTTCTGCAAGTTTTTCCTTTATTATACGACATGCATCATAAACTGCAGTATTTGGATCAAACTGCATCATTTTGGTCGCATTTTTTTCAGGAATTGAAATTCGTAAAGAAAGTGTCGCCATTTTGAATTCACGTAGTTTATTCTATAGC
>UCQR01053820.1:12774-24352 GCA_900474235.1 Cecidostiba semifascia
AAAGCATTCCTATCAGCAATTCTCACGGCAGTGCAAAAGCCAACATGACACCGCAACAAAACATATATATTCCCGTGCGCAGGCCACTTCCGTAAATCAGAATCCTCGCGAGTCTCGCTCTAAAAAAGAATATAGCAACGCAACCCCGCGCGCGCGCGTCGTTCCTTCGGCTCTCAAAGTGCGCGGTAGCAGTCTACCTCCGCCTCTCTGCCCCATGTAAAACGAGAATTTACATAACCTTCCAACAGAAGTAGCAGAGCACTGCGCAGCAGTTTTATCGCCTCGTTCGTAAGTCGAGTAGCTGCGTGGACGAGTATAGGCGCGCTATCCCCAGCGAGATCTGCGCCAGTAGTGGCCGCCGTCGGTCGGCTTTGCGTCGGCCGCGCGTTTATCCTCGAAGATCCGCCGCCGCCTCGTGTGGGAGTGTTCACCGAGATACGCTCCTGCGCTACTGCTGCAGTCAGGAAGTAACGCGCGCGAGCTCTTTCTCGGGAGATTTATGGTTATCCGAAAAAAGAAAGGAGAAGAATCGAGCCGGAGAGAGAGAGAGAGAGAGAGAGAGAGAGAGAAAGAGAGAGAGAGAAGGAGCTCGAGAGTTGATTCCATTTAAGTTTTCGTGCGTGTGTAGTTCGCTGGAAGCCACCTTTTGCGGAGATGTTTTAGAGACTAGTTAGAGGGGGATTGCGCTGCAGTGGCTTATCGGGGAAAGTGCTGGGTAGTTTTGCTGAGTTTCTGGTATATCATGACCCTTTTTGGAATTGACTAATAATGACTGATGTTTTGGAATTTCAGAAAGCGTACGCGTATTGGGGGATAAATTTTACTCTGAGAAAATTACTCCATCTGTGTGTATGGAGCTACAATTAAAATCTGTTTTTATTACCGTCCCAAAGCGTCGGCAGTGTCATAATTCGCGTTGGCCAGGTCTTAGAGAGCGCGTATAAATATTAATTGTTCGCCCTCGTAATAGGAGGCAAAGTATCAAGCGAATAGCCGTCATTTGTCGGCGGCTAATTATCCCCGCAGCTCTCTCTCTCTCTCTCTCTCTCTCTCACACACACACACAATGCATCCATCCATCCCTCGTACCAAAACAACAAGACCAGGAGGGTAATATAGAGCACATATAGGACGCGAAAAATAGATAAAAAAGTCAGCTATCCGTTTAGGTTCATGTGAGGCGGCCAACGCACATCCATCTCCCTATTATCGAGGGGTTTATATAGGTGTGTATCCTCTCTCATTCTCTCGCTCTCACGTACGTGTACAGAGTTCGCTCCTTAACGGGCCTCCGTTATGCGCAGCCCTCCGGGTTTAACGAACCGCAAATGCGTTGTTTTAACGACGTCGTTAATATTTAACCAAATATCGCGGAGAGGCCCGGTCCTATAGCACTGCGCAGACGGGAGAACACGGCTACTGTTCTGTGGCCTCTGATGTGCGGTCGAGCTGCGAGAGATCGCCGCTGGCCGGACAAGATTGAATTAGGAACACGATATTTTGCCGGTGAATCTTGGCTATACGCGTATGCGTATAATACGCGCGGATTAATGCAAAGTATAATGAGGAGAATAGTGTACGGGCTTGTTTGAGGGAAAAATGTATATCGTCCTGCTGGCTGTTGCTGCTGCGGTGTATACAGCGAGCTTTATATGATGTGCAGCTGATCGATAGTTTTAATTTAAGAGTAGAGTTTTCGCTCAAAAATACTATGAGAAAGCATTTCTTAATTTTATTCTTCCTTTACTTTTCGTAATTATTTTTTGACAATTGTATTTGTTCAACTTTATCGAAATACATCATCATTACTCTCTATGTGCATTAAATCACGATCTACCTCTCAATAACTTTAACAAAAAATAAATAAAGTGATCGTTATACGTCGCACCAACTATAAGGAACTTTCTGCATCAAACTATTTCGGCCAAACTCCGAGAATCAAAAGACGGCAAAGTCCATCCCAGTCAATTTCAATCAATTCGCAATCAAGTCCCAAGTCCACTCCAGCACTTTCTACGAAACTTCCTCGAGAGCGCATCCCAGCGTCGCGCAGTCCTCGCGCGTTCCAAGCCACTCTCTCGCGTCTCGCGATTTCCGCCAGAAAGAGGCTCTCGGCTTCCTTAATTGCGTCTATTTATGCCCCTTTGCTTCCGGCCGAGAAAAGAAACGTGCGTGACATGTTTATGAAGAGACGAAGCCCAAGCTGCTAATGCCCCTCACCCCCTCAATCAAGCCTGCTCTCTCCCCTTCGCTCGATCGCTCGTCCCCCGCTACTTCTCCCCTGCTCCTTTGCTCTCTCTTACTTTCTCTCAAGAGCGTATTGATCTTTGGGGGCGCGCTTTGATCTATATACCAATGACCGCATCTCTTTTCTCGTCGTGAAAATCGCACGCGCACGTACACGCCGAGGAATAATGGACAGCGAAGTTCGTGAAGCAGCAACACCTCATCGCATGTGAAGACTGCTACTCTAGAGCCAAAAGTGCCAGCCGAGAAGGTAATTAGAAAAATGAGTTAGCGCCAGCTAGTTAAGGGACTTTTTCTAGGATTTGTGGCTGTCGTGATGGGGGAAAGGTAGTATATATGTAGTGCGGGCAGTCGGAGAGAGAAAAGTTGCCCTCGCCATCATGGACTCGAGTCTCTTGCGCGCGTTCAATGATTAATTCCGTCGTTATTTATGGCTGGCGAGTGTGGCATTTTACTGCGCGTAAATAATGAATGGTTATGGCTTACTTGTGTGCTGCCGGCATTATGTGAATGATCGTTGCCGATCGCTGGTTATCTATGAAATAATAATTTTGATGCGACGATCGAGTTGTGCTGGTGATCGCTTTCGGGGTTTTACATTCAGCTTCGTATATCAAACGATACGTCATAATACACGATGCAATTTTAATTTATACATTCCAA
The DNA here is from genome assembly GCA_900474235.1 of Cecidostiba semifascia. Classification (NCBI taxonomy): domain Eukaryota; kingdom Metazoa; phylum Arthropoda; class Insecta; order Hymenoptera; family Pteromalidae; genus Cecidostiba; species Cecidostiba semifascia. The sequence continues at coordinate 15,685 of UCQR01053820.1, forward strand.
TATAAAAAATGATGGCTATTAAAATTCTTATTTTCACATAAGAATGATTAACCTTGTTCATTGAATAATGCAATTTTATGTGAAAAATATAATATGAATCTATTTTTCATTGTTAGGGATGTAGTGCTCTGTTATTACTGAAGAGTAGAGTGATCGTGTAAAAAAATACGAGTATGGAATCCATGATTAAAAACACTGAAAAAATTGAAACTATACTGCTGAATGTATACCTATACGCATTTTACAAAAACAAAGATATATGAAAAACGTACGCCAATAGCGCGTATTCGCGAATGTTATATGTAAAGGTAAACAAAGCCGCGCGAAGTTACACGTCTGATCGAAGGATGGCGCAGTATAGGAGTAGCTAGCTAATTGGAAGCCTCGGGCAGTAAAGTAAACGATCGTTTTTCCAGCTGAAAAATAGCGATTCAAAGTAATTTAGCTCGGCGCTCGTCCGCCTGGCCTCTATAGATCACGCGCTGGCTCGCGAGCGCAAGCTTGCTTCGGTGTGAGAATATTTAGGGAGGTAATAGCCGATATATATTTTGCTCGTGCCCGGGAGACAGTGGCGCCGTAAATTCCTTTTCAAGTGTCCCTGTCTCTTTTGTGTTCTCCTCAGGAGAATGGAAGGAGAGGCTTTAATTCTCATCCGCGAGCTTTGCATTTCTAATTAAATTTACTTTTCCCTCGCGATATTCCAATATAGCATATATAGCTTGACGAAATATTATAAAAATGTAACTCCTCGTTATAGGTATACACACACGTTTATCCTTGCGCAATTATACAAGTTGCACATTTCGAGCTAGCAAATAGAATGACGGAAAATTAAAATTTTAATATTTGATCAAGAGATTAGCCCACGAGATAATAGCTCGATCCCAACCCCTGGCTTCGTCGTCCTCGTCGTCGTCGTCGTCGTCGGTTAAACCATGTCCTCAGATTTCCCAGCTATTCCGGTAATTAAAGCCTGCTAAGACGACGAAGACACGGGCCCGGAGGGCAGGAGCGACTTCCCGTTTGTAGTAACTAAGTGCGTTTGACAACGGAAGCTCGTGTCTCCCCCTTTTCAGTCGCTGCTGCTGCTGCCGCTACCTCCGTGCTACGCTTGCTTTTGCCCAGAGCGATTTCTCTCTAAAACAGTGCGGGACGTCATCGCGAACTGCTCCGCAAAGGATCATCTCTTATGTGCTCTGCTCTCGTGATCTGGATTTCCTGATTATCTGCGTAATTAGGTTGCTCTTTGTTTCCGGCCTCATATACATGTCTGACTGTCTACTTTGCCTACAACCTATAATAGTGTCGTTCATATACGTTTGTTATTTTGTTTTTCCACGATAAAATTCGATGCGCGTTGTGTTAGGCTTTCGGCTTATGCGCTCCTCATTCATGAAAATTTCATGCCTGCGCCTCCGACTGGTGAGCCGTCCACGGCGGCAGTGGCACGTGTCAATCCTGCGGCAGAAAGGCATTGTTGTAACCTTGTCAACTGACCTCTCGCTGGACATCACGTGCGCCTGCTTAACGGGATCCCCCCTGAGGAACTCTTATATACCAAATAAAAGGAAAACTCGGCTGTAACGTCCATCAGCGCATATATAGCACTCAACCCTTTCTTTTGGCCGTGCGTATACCTTTTCATCGCCTCGTACATCTTGTCCGCTCGTGTATGTGTTTGTGCGTGTGTATAGGTACAGCCCCGTGATATTAATTTAATAACGCGGCGGAACAATTGACAGGCAATAACGTGTCTGGCAATCAAGAGGCGCGCTCACGCCCCAGTAGTTTAGGGAAACCCTTTCGCTCGCTCTGGAAAGAACGACGGATGCGTGGATGTGGAACCAGTCGAGCGTCGAGGGCGAAAAGAACTCGTGCGAAAGAGAGAAAATAGGAGTGTGTGTATATATTGTCGGAGACCTGCCTGTAAGCGATTCAACCCTTCTGTTGGTGTCACTCGGGAGCTAATACTTGGACGCTGCCGCCTACAATGGGTAGTTGTTCTTGTTGATTTCATCGCACGTCGCTCAGAACCCCTCGGGAATCAAGAAAGGGTCAAACGACCTAAGAATCCCACAGGGCCTGCGACTGCTGCATTGCTTAGCGAGAATAGTTGCCTTAACTGGCCTACTCGTTCGCATCTTGCCGCGCGCCGCTGTCGTGTGCATAGCAATTTCGGTAGGGTATAATTAATTAAGTTGGACTGTTTCTTTCTGTTTTTCTTCATGACGCGCGAGAGAGAATTCATCGAGGTAACTTCGTGGAAAGTAGTAAGGAAAGTCTTCTTCAAAGATTTGATGGAATATATTTATTGGAATGAAATATTGAGAGGAAAATGATGAGCCATTTAGCGTTTAGGAAAAGTTGTATATTTTTTAATACAATCGAGCCAATTTATAATATTACATTTGTATATTACAATATTGTATTTTTTTAAATGTTGTCGTTCACTTAGGTAGTCTATCAGCAAATGGATACTCTGGATGATTGATGACCCTATTAAAAATAAACAATAATATGAATATCTTTATTTGATTACGTTTGCTATAAAGCAGTGTGTGTTATTTACCCAGGAAAAACACTGGCCATATCGAATTTCCTATACTTTCCGTGCATATCTAATTTTTTCAACTGCTTCATTTCACTGTCCGTTAAAGTAAAATCAAAAATTTCAAAATTTTCATGTATTCTCTTAGGGTGAGAACTTTTTGGAATGACTCCGAAATTCCTTTGAATACCAAATCGTAACATGACCTGAGCAGGTGATTTGTTATGTTTTTTGGCAATTGCTTTTACGACTTTGTGTTGAATAACTGGCGGCAATTCTATTGTCTCACGTTTTCTGCGGATAGCCTCCCCCTCAACTATACCACCAGATCCGAGAGGACTGTAGGCTGTCACAACAATACCTAAATTCTGACAAAAATCGACAAGCTCATCTTGCTGGAGATAGGCGTTTAATTCAATCTGTGGTAACAATAAAATGTTGGTTAAAGCAATTAACGTTCGCTCAAATATGTTCTTTATATAATATATATCAGTTTTGAGCTACCTGAAGATTAGATGGTTTAATCTCTGAATTTTCCCATACCCTCAATATTTGAGTTTTGTTAAAGTTGCTGAGGCCAATTGACTTCACTTTGCCGAGTTTTACTTGCTTCTCCAATTCCTTGAATAACAATTATATTAATTACAAAATTCTAAATAGATTGTCAGAAAAATGAGAGACTTACTTTCCAGATTGCAATGTGATCCGTAGTGTAATCTAACGCAACAGTACCATTGTCATTAACAAGAACATCAAAGTCAGGTGTTGGGTACATGCCAAAAGGCAGGTGAATTAAGTACATATCGACGTACTCAAGCCCTAAATTACTTAAAGATAGATCTAGTACCCTTCCAATATCAGATGCCCGCATAGCAGATGGTGGCAACTGTAAAGCGTCTGTTTTATTTGTATTCACAAATGCATCAATGTAAAAAGCCTCTTACTCACCTTTGTGCTTATAAAGAGATCTTTGCGTGAACCTCCTTTCGCAAACCATTGTTTCAAAACTTTTCCGATAGTTTTTTCATTTTTGTAATAAAAAGCTGTATCAATGTACCTATACCCAGTCTCCAGGGCTGTCATAATTGCAGTTTCATGTTCATCAAACATCTTAAAACGAATGAAAATCTTATTGCACAACCAAACAACTCGAATATGTTACAAAACAAAAAATGTTTTTACCAAATAAGTGCCAAATCCGATTGCAGGCATTTTGTTCCCGTTTAACAACGTAAAATTTGGCACTTGCCCATGACAAGCTCCGATGATTAAAAAGAGCAAAACTATCTTGTAGAGAAACATAATTATTATAGCTGAATGACTATTCTTCCGCGAAAAGAATTTATATCTTAAAAGGTCTATGTTACTATCACTTCGTCTTAAATACTGCACAAAAACTTGAAGCTCATTTCATCTTATATATTCCAAAGTTGACACGTATCACAGTTGTTAGTAGTTTGCACAGTTGTAATCATAATCAGAAGTACAAAGAGGTTATGATAATTCTTTGAATTCGAGTATTCGAAAACAAAACACTTTATGATGTATACAAAAGCAGCGCAATTTTAAATCATTTAAATTTAGCCAACGTTACAAAAACTCAACCCGCAAATACTCAGAAGCAAATAAAGTATTTTATTAGCCGTACACCGTTATATCAAAGTGCTTCAATTTTAACCATCATGTCTCGTAGAGTAGATAATAATTTGCGCGATAATAATTTCCACAATAATACTTTTGATAAAAAGAATTGCTTACTTTATGACGTAAGACGTTATGACACTATATTCTCGCTAGATTTCAATTTGACCATGTGATTTGATTTACATCGACATTGAATGACGGTCTCGGCTGTATACTAATTCCAAATTCTTATTCATACGTATTTCTCGGAAAAATGACAAGCGAGATTGAATCAAAATTCACCGGAGACAATAAATTTTATTGCCAGCTTTACTTGCCTCAAACAGTCCAACGAAAGAGAATGAAATTTGTATACGCTGGAAGATAACGTTTTTGGAAATGTGACCTTATTAAGAGATAATAAATACTACTACTAATAAACTTAATACAAGCTCGAGCTTTAAATAGAGTGTTAAATTATCGTAGCCTTTTTTTCCTCATACTCTTGGAATGCTTGGCTGTATACATGGGTACATTTCTCACAAAAACTGTTTTCTTCAAAACCACTGATCCATTATAATATAATCGATTAAAATAAATATTTACACTTGATTAAATATAAGTAAACTCTCGCATATAGGGTTCCATCAACGTGGTTCCGGGTGAGTGTACTAAGTGTCAAGAGTGGCTAATTGCCCGTGGCCACTTCTCTGTCTCTGCAGCAGCGGCAGCAGCAGCCCTGCCACAGTAGCAGATATCGCGGCAGCTTGTTTCTCTCTCTCTCTCTCTCTCTCTCTCTCTCTCTCTCCCCCCTCGTCAAACTGCCGGGCTGTAATAGCGCTCGTGCTCTCGCTCGCGGGATCTATATACACATCGCCGGGCGTCTGGCGATGTCTTCTCTTGAGAGCTGTCAATCTTCCCGAAGCCAAAGTCCGCCAGTATATGTATACGCACTGTAGGCTATATTCCGTTGCTACTTTGGGGATCAGTATCGCGCCTATACTCTCTCGCTTTGTCTCTGTCTCGCCTCTATATCGAGCGTGTTCGAGTATTACGACGATCCTCGGACTCGGATTCTTCTCTCGAGGCGACGCCCGACAAGAGATAACGCCGCGACGACTCTTATTTAGCTATAAGAAATATCCGCGTATAAGTGAGTGTTTGCGTAGACGAGGTGCGGCGCATCGCACGGAAATATGGTAGAGAGTTAGAGAGGTTCCGATAGCGAGAGAAAACTGTGTCACGAATGATTTATGCCAGTGAACACACGATCTAAAATTAAAAGCTCTCTTGTGCGGAGCACGCGCGTGTCTCGATGAGACGGAAAAAAATCATTGCGCGAGGTGTATATTTCTTTCGTATATTTCTCGCGCGGTTGTAATATGTATTTTGGTTTTACTGCTGGCGCTTGCTTTTTAGTGGGGTATACTCCATGGATGATGCGTGAGTAAGCTTTGACGCAAGATTTTTCGATCTCGATTTTATGGATTTTATGGAAAAAGATATGTCTTCATGTGTGATTAAGGTCCTTCAGTATTTGTGTACCATAGATATGTAATTCAAAGCCATTTTAGGTTGATACATAAATCTGTCAACTAGAAACTATAAAACTGATAATCAAAAACGATAGTAAAAATCCATACTCAATTTCTATTTCAATTATGCAGAAGCGATTATCAGCGAGTCCGCACGTGCTGTCTTGATGGTCCTTAAGACGTATCATGTAGTTATTATCTCGTGTCAGTACACACCTGCAGGTGCAAAAATTGGATTTGCTCTTGCCGGGCGTCTCCCTGCCTTAATCTCCTTCTCATTTCGCCACGCTGCAGTCCCGATACTCCGATTCCTTCGCCTTTTCTTTCTTCCTTCATCCAGTGTACCTTTCCGCTCACTCAATTTCATTCATTCCCTCGACCACAACATTTTCATCCTCCCCGCACTGAGAGTTAGCTCGAGTATTTTCTCCTTTTTCCAGCCGCGCATTCCGCACTCCTATACTTGCCACTTTTATGCGCTCTCGACCCCCACTGCACTGTATATAGTGTATACCGTCCGTATCAGTGTACGTTACTCTCATATATACAGGTAGTAGAGGTAAATACATCGAAGAACCTCCGAGATATTCTGCAGTCGCGCGCGAGGGTCATCCAATCCAAAGGACGTGTCTTGATGCGCACCCCGTGGTTCGAGCGAAGTTGTTGCTGCTATATATAATACATCAGCTACCTCAATCCTGTATATATACACGCTGAAACTTCGGACACGACGGAGCTAATGCATCTCGCGTGTGCCTGCCACGAAGTGGTACCTTCGCGGCGGATCGAGAGCCACCGGGATAATTTGCCCTCGGAAAATGACAGGGTGCAGCGGCGCGTTCTCTCGCGCCCGACCGACAACTGCAGCATCGCTCGGTCAAGCGCAGGAGATGTGTATAGTAGAGGTAAGTATGGCACGTCCGTCGGTGCGGTGCTACTCCTACTGCTGCTGTTGCTGCTGCAGCTCTTGTTGTGTGCAGAGAAAGAGAGACTGGTAGGAGCTGCGAATCGAGTGAGCGAGAGATAGGATCTCGGTGAACTTCTTCGCGGGTCAGATATATACGTATTCGCGTAACTACCATTGAAAAATACAAGTGCGTCTATTAGAAAAAAAAATAGCGACCCTCGTGATTTACCGACGCAGTCTTGATTCTTGTAATAACAGCATTTAAGAAATCTCGACCCCAAAAAGAAATCCACAGCCATCGGTCCGAAAAGAAGTAAAACACACGGTGTGTGTTTCGCGCAGTCCGCGCCGAGCGGAAGTGCTCGATTTCACAGGGCCGAGCGAAACAAGATAAATGGGCCTTATCGTCCACAGCGACGGCGCGATACGATTTCTTTCCGAGCCGAAAGAGCCGTTGCGCCGCAGCCCTGTATACTCGTATATATAGTAGCCACGTACTTTGGCCACACGCTACATAGCCACGCGTTAGTACACCACCGCGCGATAGTCTCCTTCGCGCCGCTAAGAAGAGAAAGAGAAAGAGAGACAGAGAGAGAGAAGCAGAGTCATTCGTTACGTGGCTGCGAACAAGAGCAATAAACGTGCCAGAGTGCAGTAACGGCTGATACGTATATACGCGGGGAATGTGGTGGTAGTCGCTCACTCGGCCCTCGACCTTCGACTCTGGCGAGCTTTATAGGTCTGCTTTGGCACGACCCCCTCGAGACCCGATTTGTCAACTCGTTAGTGGAACTCGTTTCAACCCCCGAGTAGAGAATAGTCCGAGTCGCGTTCTTCGCTTATTTGTTTTTACAGTTACTCTCGTCACTGAGATCGTTTCTGAAAAATGACTAACATTGTGAGAGAAACGTCAGTACAGGTTGGTTTTACAAATAAATGATGACTTCATATTTAAAATGCATTTATTTGTCTTATTCTCTTGTTTAACATTTTGAAAACACAGTTGCGAGTTAGTAGTAATCCGGTAGTCTACCAGCAAACGGATATTCCGGATGATTCTCAAGTCTAAAAAATTGAAAACAATTTTCGTTTTGAAATGATCTGATTTATAATGAAGTTTTGAATATGCTTACCCGAAAGACATATAATTGATCTTTCTATATTTTCCACCCATGTCCAGTTTTTTCAGTTGAGCCATGTCATCTTCCGTCAACTTGAAATTGAATATGTCCAAATTTTCCTTTATTCGTTCCGGATGGGAACTCTTTGGAATAACTACGACATTTCTCTCCACATTAAAACGCAGTAGAATTTGGGCAGGTGACTTGTTGTGTTTCTTTGCGATAGATTTCACAACTTCATGATCTAAGACTGGTAGTATTCTCACGAGATCGCGTTTTCTTCTCATGTAGTCATTATGTGGTGCTCCGAGAGGACAGGCAGCCGTTACAACCATGCCCAACTTTTGCCCTAATTTAATAAGCTCTTCTTGGCTTATGTAAGGGTTTATTTCGAGCTAGGAAATTGATCAAATAAAACGTAAATTTCAGTTACGGGAAAGGATATGACTAGAATTGTCAAAAATTGACAAATTTAATCTTATTTTTATATTTGTCTCAAGTTGTTTTAGAAAAACATTAAATTGTAATATACATTCTGGTACAATGTGAAAAACATAAATGAAAATTATGAATTTTGGCATTCGAAAATATGTTTTATCTGCTATGTGCCAATGTAAAAATTGTTTTGGATTTTACGTGTACACCTGAATGTGTAGTAAAATTTTATGCTTTTTTAAAACAATTTAAAATAAATATAAAAATTAAATTAAATTTTTCATTTTTTGCTAATTGAAGGTATATCCTTCCTCTCAATGTGGTAATGATTGAAACAACATGTTCTTACTTGTAAGTTAGAGGGTTTGATTTTTGAGTTTTCCCATATTCTTAAAATTTGACTTTCGTTAAAGTTGCTGAGTCCGAGAGCCTTCACTTTGCCCCTTTTGACTTGATTTTCTAATTCCTTGTAAATTAATATTGAAACATTATAAAATGA